>JASANE010001102.1:0-26982 GCA_030248225.1 Trileptium ribeirensis
TGTTACAGAGTTACACGTTTCTACTTTTGACTAAATCTTTCGATCAAATCCCGGGTGCCATGGTAAGGTTATGCACAAACACATATATACAAGATGGATAAAAATAAGCACTATCAAAATCAAGTGGTTAAATACGGCATCCATATGCAATACTCGAATAATATTATACATATAAGTATCATAACGAAATATATTCGGGTTTACCGCAGGTGTCACTCCTATTCGAGTATACCGTCGACTCTGCGGTGAGTCATGAGTTAGACACCACGGTGCAGGTTCGATGTAACGTCCTACCCTTGAACATCAGGTGCCAGACGTTGCTGTATCCATTTGAAAAATAATCTGATATATGGTTCGGTGAGGTGGAGTTCCGAGATGCCGATGTCGTCAGAGCTTGTCTCCCAAGCCCCTTGTTCTTCCAGTTCCCTCGGATTGCAGGGCATTGAGGATTCTGCATCCTCTCAGGGAACTGTAACTTAATGTCTTGAAACACTCCGGTAGTTTCGGCGTACCATTTGGTCGTATTGTCCTGTCCGACATCCCAGTGAGGTGGAGGCGGTGCAATGATCGCCTTCGCTCCTTCTGCCAGTAATCAAACGAACAAATGTACCGGGGCGCACGGCGCATGAACTTGCTTGGTGTATCTAGGAGGCGACCGTCATGCGGTTTGGATCGCAATGCGGCCTTATACCCACCAAGAATCATGATGGTTTTGATTTGAGGCGTCGCAATGCAGGTTGCCAATCGAACCAGGGATTGCATGGTGGCCCCTGGCCACTCCATGGCGAACCATCCTTTCGAACCTGCAATTTTGACCAGAGGTGCTGCCAGAGAGTCGCCGAGACTGAGTACAGATGGCCAAGTGGCGACACCATGCCGAATAAAGGTCCGAATTTCTTCTAGCAGGCGGCCCATGACGTTGTGGCATGGCCGACGTCGTCTACCAAGGATAATATCCTCTGGGCCGAGGCCAATTCCCCAGAACGAGTCTGAGCGGTTTGCCTCGAATAATTGAACATGGCCTGTGACAAGAAGGGCATTTTGGAATTTCGGAATTGCGAACTTTTCGAGGAGCACTGTTCGCATGAGGTGAGGGAGAAAGGGCGAAGGCGCTCCGTGGTCTCTTGGTCGAGGAATTTTTGTTTATTCCTTCGGGAGATGGTTTTGACGTCTCGAGCTCCCATTCTCACGTCGGATATATCCTGTTTCGCTTGCTCCTCGTCGAATAGGTAGGTGACGAGAAGCTGGTATCCTTGCTCCGTTGAAGCGTATTCTATCGGGTATTGTTTGATCGCTTGGCCCAACGGAGCCATGACCGATAGTTCTGGTCATCGCGTGCCTTTGGACAGGAACGTTTCAATCGGGGCAGCATAGTTGATAGTATAATACGGCACACGCGGTTGTGGGAATTGTTCCATGTTGTCGATCCTTTGATCCGATAAATCCTGCAATAAAATTCGTCGCCGTGAGTGGCGGTTCTTGAGAGGATTTCGGGAAGGGAGCTCGAGTTTTCAGGAGAGATGTTTGGAGGGGCGTCCGCATTACAATCGTCTCCCGCGAGGCGGCTGTTTAGGAGGTCGGACTACCTCCAATCCGAATTCTTCGGATCGTAATTGTCGTCGTCCGTCGTCCTCGTCTGGTTCCAAATCAGGATGTGCGGCTAACATATCCTCGATGCCTGTTCGTCAAATATGTCCCTATAAGGTTCGAACATATCGTACCGAGCGCGGGCACTACCGGACGGGGGATTCATTTGCATGACAGGATCAAGATATCGGGTCGGTTGAGCGAGAGGTACAGTTCGTCGAGCTGGTGCCGGGGTTTGGGGTTTCGGGACCTCGGGTAGCAATGCGCGGTACTACTAATCGAGCTTCTACACCATGCGGTACATAGTCCTCATACCCGCGATGGCGGTCCCTTGCCTGTCTATATGGTTGTCGGCGAGTGGGTCGAGTAAGTTCTCCCTCCCCCTCGATCTCCTCGATAAAGGATACCCATTTCAAGAGAACCCTCGCTCTGATCAGTAGGATAGTCGAGTTCAAAGCGGGGCCTTTGACTGGGTGTCGGTAGGAATTGGCTGAGAGATTCTTCACCTTCGGTATCCCTCACCACGGTGGGTTTAGTCCCCTCGTCCGTACTGCCCGAACCGGCAGTGGACCCAGGTCTGGTTTGATGTCGCTGGCTAGGTCCCGGTGAAAGTTAACTAAGGGGTATTTCATCCTCCAGATCGTCCCAACTGCCATGTGGCTGGGCTCTAACTGGGGTTCGTGCATGTGGTTTGGGGCGTACTGGTCGAGTTAGAGTCCCTCGGATGGCGGAGGGTGCGCTGCGCTGCGGCGCTCTCTCCCTCCCTCGAATAGAGGAGCCCTTGGTTGGTTCGCCGATGGTCGTCGTCGTTGCGCTAGCCGCTGATGCGGCTCGTGGTCGTCATCGTTTCGATCGACCGCCTTCCGAGGATTCGAAAGGGCGGCGCTGGTTACTCGCGTCTCTCTTACTCGTTTCGCGTTGTCTAGACAAACTCTCAATGAATTCCCCCACGATTTTGTCGCTACTACTTGTGCTTTGGTAGTGGTGCGACGCACAGGAGGTCCCGTTAAGTATTTTACCAGTTTGGTCGCCTTCTGAAGTTCTCCTCGGGCGCGAGCAGCTTCCCATTTCCTATGTTCTCTGTCGTCCCGTTCTAGCTCCCATTTTGCTAACTGATGTTGTCTCCGGGTGGTCTATCAGCCAAAGGATGGAACATGTGGTATGCCTGGTTCTTGTTCAGCTGGGGGTGATAATGTGACCGGAGCCATCCACTGGCTTAGCGGTGATTGGGAATCAAGAGTTTCGGGCGATGGGGTCACAGAGCCTACGGATGATACCGGTTCCCTGGTCGGTTCGGGGCTTGAACTGGTTCCCGCTGTTGCGTAAGCTCAGGTTCCTGTGTTTGGTGCAGGTTCTAAAGGTGGCTGACTATACGCTGGTGCTGACTGTGCGGGCTGAGGCCTAGGTGGCGTGGAATACGGTATAAGCCATTCCTCTGCGACGTATTCCTCTAACGTAGCTTCGAATCCTAATGGCATTAGCAGCGTGTGTGGGAGCGGGGTAGGTGGGGCGGACTATGCACTATGAGGTATGTGGTACCGTTGCTCGTAAGATGTCATAGGTTCACGACAGATATGGTATGGTACCTGTAATTTGTCCAGGTCGGCTACTAAGCGCTGCGAGTACGGGCTACGATAAGTTTGTGTAGTGATGGCGGCGCGACGTTGAGCGGGCGTTTGGACAGCATGTTCAACTGCCGAAGTCAGAGATGCAGATTGTCGGAGTGTGGAGCGAGGACTCATCTGGGTCTTGTGAGGCAAGCAATTCGACAAGACCTACATCGTTGACGTTAAATGGTCGTAGAACGACAATTGCCTGGACGTTGCACCGTTAGAGGCTTTGTTAGTTCGTCAGTTCGAACGGCTCGCTCCTGTTCTCGGAAGATAATTGGGCAAGTATGTTGTCCATACTCAGGCGAGAAAGTGCCGGTTGGCTTATCGAGTGCATACGGCAACCTAGCCGGATCCTGTGTGGCAAGTTTCTGCGCGACGGTTGGGCATTCGGTGTCCGGAGTTCTATCAGGATCGCAAATAGCTAGCCTGTTTTGTTGCGGGGCCCCAGATGGGTCTTGACCTGGAGCTCGAACGGTTAATTGCTCGACATCAGCGTGGTGTAAGTCTGCCTGGGCTTGCGTGTATTCTAAGTTAGGTTCTCCAATCTTTACACTAGTTACGTCGGATGCGCCATCGATTTCTTGGCGCAGCCTGTCGACTGTGTCAGGGTCAGCGGCCTGTAGTTCCCTAGCAAAATATTTATCTGCAAGAATAGTTTCTCCTAGTTCCTGTAACGCAGCCTCGATTTATGCAGGAGGCACGGCTTTGAGTAAGTCGGCCATGTCGGGAAAGCTACTTACTGGTCTGTAGCATGGTTTGGTGCGATTTATGTAAACTACGTGGTCGGAAGCATTGGGTTGTCCAGGGAGATTGACGCAGATACAAGGTAGCATTATTTTGGTACTTTGATATGGTCCACATCACCTGCGTTCCAAATTTGCATGATAGTCCGGGAGCAGTGTAACATCGATAAACCCACACATGGTCATTAACGCGGTATCTGGAACCTTAATTTTGCGATTGTAATAGCGCTTCTTATGTTCCCTAGCAGATTGCAGGAAACGATAGGCCCTATCCCTGATGGTGGCTAACCACCGTTGTACATTTGCACGGTAAGCTTCTGGTCCAGGGTAGCGACCACAATCGGTTTGCGTTTCGATTCCACCAGGTACCCGTGCGTGGAAGCGTGTACGACGGAGTTGTAGGACCGGATGCAATAAGGTAAAACTTTGTCCCACGTTGTATGGTCATTTTCAGGTAAAGCTACCCTTAGGAGAAATAATAATGTGCGGCTGAAACGCTCGATTTCCCCATTTGGCTTCGGGTTGTAACTCAAAGCTTCCCGTTTGAATGTGTGTAATCTAGTGCATAGAGCTTCAATTACCTCTGAGAGGAAACATCCTCCTCGACCCGAGACTAATTCCTCGGGTGCGCCGTAACGGCACACCACGTCCTTAACGAAAACCTTAGCTACACTCCTGACGGTATGATCGGGTAAGGCGGCGACAGTGACTAGCTTCGTAAACTGATCGATGAAGGCAATTACATGCCGATTCCCATTTCGGGACAGAACCCGGGTGTCCAATATGTCGGCAAACATGCGATGCATGGGGGCGCTAGCCAATGGGTTTTCTCCAAGCGCGGCTCGGACATTTTGTGGTAAATTCCGTGACCGCTGGCAGAGTACACATCGCCTTACATATTCGTCTACGTCCTTACCCATGGTCTCCAAGTAATAGAATTGCTTGAGCTTGCTCAGTAGCCGAACACTACCCGGATGTCCACCGAATAAAGTGTCGTGTTCGTGCTTGAGTATTTGCCGTATTAGTGGTCTGGGTACACATAGCTTAGGTCTATGGTCGTTTGGCATAATGGGATGTAGATATAAATTAGCGGTGTCAGGGCAGAGCCGGTTGTGATGGGCTTCTAACGTGAGGGCTGTCGCTGCCTTATCGTTAGCTGGCGACTGAAGAGTATGCAAGTACCACCATATAGGACCAAACTGTTTATTCCGACGGTGAATGTGAGGTATATAATTGAGAATGTTCCTCCACTGGTACCGCTGGAAATGTGGTAAGTATATGTGTTCACCAGTGTCATAAACCTGTTCAGGCTGTTGTAACTGTAACCGGGGTCCGCATGCATAAGCGACCCTAATTAAAGTATCGAATGCCTCCACTTCTGGTAAACCACCATACCTCTGCCTAACATTCGTCGGGAGGGTTTTGGGTCTAGCGAGTTCAGGTGTAACAGCAGTGGCACGGGTCGAGCTTTCGCTTGCCGCACCAGGAGCGGGTGGTGTCGGAGCGGTCGGGGGTTCTTGAGGTATGGTGGGTCTAGCAGGTGGATCGGGAGCCGATGAAGGTCCAGGGGTTGGTTCCCTAGCGGGTTCTTGTGTCGGTGCTGGTCCAGTCGGTGGTCCGGGAGCAGTCGAGCGTCTCCGTGGTAGCTCGAATCCTTCAGGCCACGGATCGTCAACGTCTCCGCAGAAGATAAAGCGTGTTGGATCAGGCAAAGGATCACAGCCAGGTCCTCCAAACATACGATAGAAGCGTTCTCGAACGTACTTGGGTGGTATGGTGACAGGAACGTCCGCAGAAGTCCCACGAGCTGTCGCGTAAGTCGTTTCCAAGCTTCCTCATTGGGAGTCGCCGGGGCTGTCTAGGTGGAGCTTTGCCTTTGCCACGACCTTGTCCTTTGACAGCTACAGCAATCATTCGAGTTCATCGTATTCGGCTTCGTTTGATGAATCGGAAAATTCTACGTCATGTCGGGGATCGCGTGAAAGTCCGTCTGCATTGGAATTAGCCTTACCTGGTCGATATTCGATATTAAAGCCACCGAATTCCATCAGTAATTCGTTACGCCACTGCGCTAAGCGCGAGTTTCGCGGCGGTCTCTCAAATAGCGCTTTAAGCGGCTTATGACCAGCCTCGACGTGAAAGTCATGTCCAAGTAGGTAGTGTCTAAAATGCAAAGCGGCCCACCTGATGGCAAGAGCCTCAGTTTTTATGGCAGGATATCGGCGTTGATAGTCCACAAGCGATTTGCTCGCGTAGGTGATTGGCAACGTCCCTTTATCGGTTTTCTGCGAAAGCACGGCCCCTAGGGCATATCCAGAAGCGTCTGTTTGGAGTATGAAAGGCTTGAAAAGTCCGTATATTTAAGTAACGGTTCTTGTACAAATGCCTGGCGTAGTTTTCCGAATGCATCCTCGCATTACGGCGTCCATTTAAATTCGGTGTCTTTACGACGGAGGGCGTTGAGTGGCTCGCACATCTCAGAATAATGCGGTATAAATTTGTGGTAATAGCCCACAAGTCCTAAGAAGCTCTGTAGTTGTTTGAGAGTCTCAGGTCGTTTGTAATTATATTATCGATCGCAGCCGTTTTCTCAGGATCCGGTTTGACTCCTTCTGAGCTAATGATGTGTCCGAGATATTTAACTGTTTCTGTCCGAATTGGCATTTGGAAGGTTTATTTTAAGATTGGCTTTGCGGAACCTATCGAATACGCTGATGAGATCTGCTAAGTATTGTTCAAACGTAGGTGAGAAGACAATATGTCGTCTATGTAGATGAGACATCGCTCTTATTCTAATCCCTTCAAAATTATCGACATGCACCTTTGAAAGGCGCCTTTTGAAGCGTCCAACATCTCAATATGTCCTATTGTTTGGTTAGCGTGTGTGGCAATGGGTATGTTCCCAAAATTCATCATTGCTACTGGGATCATGCGCTGGCCAGTGAGAACCAAAGCGTGGGCAATAGCAATGTCCCTAATAAAGGGGTCCGGGACAAACAATGCTTCGCCAGTGGCGGTTGAGTGATCTCGGGAATAGCGTTAATGAATAACTCCGTGTTCAGGGGTACCTGTGTATATTTTCTAGTCACCACATTGATAACTGGTGGTCGATAGTCCCCTTGGTCTGCGAAAGGCGCCGAACAGTTCTCAGTCCTGTTTGATAGGTCCAAGCAGCGGTCTTTAAAATTTATGGTAGTAAGGCCATGAAGTCAGTACCCAGAATACATTCGGACAGGGTATCAGTAGTTACCTGAAAGTCGTATGGTGTGCTCAGCGACCCTATGGTGATTGGTACCCTCACCACTCCGCTTATCGTTAGTTCCTGTTGGGTAGCCGATACTATCCGAGTGGTATTTGTGTGGCGGGGCACCAAGCCTAAACGGCCAGCTAAGGCCTGGGACATAATCGAAACGTCGGCTCCGGTGTCTACAAGCGTCGCGACTGGGCTTCCAAGTATGGTCTCATTGATAAGTAATGGAGTATTGCCGGCATTCATGGTATTTAACTGTCTGGTAAACGCACCTTGACGGTGTCCACGACGGTGAATCCGAGTGGAGGCAACAAATAGTTCGTCGTCCGTGATGAAAACAAGTTCCTTTGCAGACGAGGTGCAAGGTGTCAATAATCTGCTAGAGCTACGCGGGGCACGGTTGGACACAGCGGACACACGCGGCGTACCCGACGGTACAACCGTGACCTCGGTCGACGAAGTTCGGTCTGTGCGAGGGACGATGTTTTCCTCAGGAGGGGCACTCGGAAATCGCTTTCCGAAATCCATCGAATTGCTTTGCTAGGCTTACCACCGGATTTAATTAACCGTCCGCGGCATGGGAACCATCGGGGAATGTAATACCCATACTTAGGCGGAACCCTACATTTGGTCATACAGTAGATCAGACTAACTATATCAACGATGAAATTAGACGAGAGTCCAGTGTATTCCGGAGCGGGGAAATTGACCACTTTACGCACTTGCTCTTTGGCTATTTGGGCTACCTGCAAATTTATTGCCTTAGCGTTGTCGAGCGAGTCCGAGGTTAGAGGTCTTAATGTGATACCGGAAAGCCGGTCGATGGTGACGTTTGGTCCGAATTTAATCCTGATCTCCTTAGGTTTCAACATGCTAGTTAGCACTATCGATCTTTTAACCAACTGCGGAGACCACAGAATTCAGTTAGGCGGGACCTTTATAGCTTTGCCTAAAGTTACATGCGCGAGATGCCTACGATTGGTCAGTGTAACTTCAGGTTCGCTAGTCCTAATTAGGACACCTTGGATAGTAGTATGCACAGCGGTGTCGTTGGCGAGTGGGCCGATGAGCGAGCGGTTACTGCATGTATGTTTGATGGACTCGGACCCAAGTTCACCTGCAATAATCCATTTTAAACATTTGGTGTTGTGGTCAGTTATCAGCGCGTGTGGTTCACAAAAAGCAATTCCGGCTCTCTGCTTGCACGCCCCTAGGTTCAATGATTCGAAGCAGATGTGGCCCAGTCGCGCGGCGTATTGAGGTAGCGGAAATCTCAACTGGGTCAGCGTTGCAGGAGCGCTCCAGCCAGTGTTATAAATCCGAAAGTAAGGTCTAACATCGCTGCGTTTAGGCAATGGTAATTGCAGAATGAATCCAAAGCGAAATGCTGTTAAGTACACACTTACGGGAATAACGCGACCAAATTGGTATGCCAAGCTGGGTTCTCGCATGAGGATAGTCTTAGAAATGCGTGGGTCCATGGCTAATAACTGCCGTAACGTAACGACGTCGATTACGGCGGGAGATAATTCGCCGTTTAGAATAGATTGTACCGACGAGCGCATATTGGTACGAAGAATGTGATCGATTAACTGGTGGTGCACGTGTGCGATTCCTTTCTGATCAGCACATCGAACTTCTTATATCATGGCGACTACCTCTTGCATGCTGTGGTGTAGAAATACGTAAATGTCCTCGTTCGCTCGGGTCAGTTGTCTTATGGCCTTGGTGTTTCGAAAGAAGACATCGTTTGTCGCACGCATAAATTTCTCGAGGACAGTCACCTACTTGCGAACATTATTAATATGGACTCCTTTGGCAAAAACCATTCCCAGGCCCAGAAAGCCGGAAACGGCACCTGCAGCGGCAGCAATTCGGCTCGCGAAACGTTTTTCCCTGTGGTTGGTGAGATCGCATGCGTGCTCGAGTGCCACACAAAAAGGGTGCACGAGTAGCGAATAATAGTTAGTGTTTAGTACACCATGATACGCGTCATCTAACTCGCGTTCCGAAGCGCTTAGGCTCCCGTTCAGCTGAGGGTATTCTATACAGTTTGCCTTCCTGCAGCAATCGGCTCGGCAGGACACGTTGGCTTCGTAGGGCGGACAGAAGTTGCCCACAAAGGGGTCTCACTTGCGTTCCCAGTCTCGTAGTGATAGCTGCAGTACCACTGGCAGGTGTATAGTCTGGTCTGATGTGATCACCGAACCCTGCGGTTCAATGACAACGCCTACTTGAGTGTTTACAAAAGCACCTAGTCGCGAAATTGTATCGCTGAATGGCGATAGCGTTGCGTGCGTGGACCTAAGTACCGAGAGTCAAAGTATCAGTAAGATCGTACATACTCTCCACATATCCGTAGAGTGTCCGAGGCCGTTATTGAGGCCAAGTGGAGGAAGTTGAGCCACATTTCGAATAGGTTCCGGCTCACCCTCATTATCCATACTTTCCCCACTGGTTTCGCTGGTAGCTCCCCCGTCTAGTTGTTCGGAATTCTCCTCGGCTAATCCTTATCGTTCAGCAATGTCCTCCTGGGAGTCAGCTTCTGAGGCCTCCTCGGGTGACTTCAAACATTCGGCTATCGTTAGGGCCAACTGCTCATCCAGGTCTTGAACGGAACTACTGACAGTATTGCGCTGGAGCGTGCACGGTTCCGAAATTAAATAGTCTTCTACTACGTTTTCGCCGATCGTCAGGCCACACTCAATTTGAAGCAGATTAACGCTAGCAGGGCGTCGCAGGTGCCTCAGGCGTGCGCACAGCAACACTAATCGATCACGTCTATGGGATTCATCGGCAAATGCCGATCATCGCGTGCTAAACAAAAGTAATTATTGGAACTCCGTCACTACCCTCGTTTCTATAAATAAATTCGATTAAATGGGGCGCTTCACACATCATTTCATGTACGGCGAAGTTAGCTGCGCGGGTTAGCCGTTGCATCCGGGGTGTATGGATGCCACATAATATCGCCAGTTGGGTATTATATATCTATCAATACGGATAGACGCACAAACGGTGCTCAATGTACCTTGGTAGGTCCTTTTTCCTCGGTGGCCGACCAAGTAACAGTAAGGGCTAATACTCGGTGATTGTGGGGTATGACTATTCTTACAGTCGCGGCACATTGGGTACATACTCTACTCCACCTCGAATTCCTTCTTCATGACCTGCTGGAGCGTGTGGCGATTCACACATTGACCCACCAGTTTCATGAAATGTTCAAACGAGGCAAGACCTACTGGATCAAGGTACAATCCGGTTACGCGGTGATCGATGGGAGAGGTCATGCCTAGAATACTGCTTCACATAGCGGAATCTTGCTGGAGAGCCGCATCGGTACTACCCTCAAAGCGGACATCGAAAAGCCGGCTTAAGTTGTTTAGTTGCTCCATGACGAGTACGACTCTCCGATAGAAGAGAGCCTGCGGTTGTAATACCGCAGACTATCCGAAGTCGGCATTTATTTCACCTGCTCTAAAGTTAATTTGTATAAGGCATTCCTCTACATAAGGGGTCGAATTCTCCGCTAACTCAATGCGAGGGTATCGGTAACTTGAAGCCTCGGCATGATCCGTGGAAATCGCAAACAGAGCGTCCATTCCCAGAAGTCGATTTCGTTCATCCCCTGTCAATGGATGAACGTATCCAAGTTCAATCAGAGTGTTGTTAATAAGATAAAGTCCGTACACGTTCAGCAGTTGCTCGTCCAGTCGGTGCGATCGTTCATTGTTAGCGTCCCGCACGAAGTTAAGTAGGTTTCCTTATCCCATACACAAGTCCGAGTGCTCGCTAATCATGCTTACAGATTCCTCCGAATTACCCGGGACATACTCGGTCTCCCTTCGACGGATTCATCCTTGGCTGTATCTAATTTTATACGTGGGCTACCCAAATTACCCAAGGGCATACAAGGCACCTTTGGACGGGTCCCAAAGTATCGCTAGGAATGCCGAACAAAGTGTCGGTGGAATCACCTAAATTAGCCAGGCGCATTTGGGGCGACCTTTCGATAGGATCATCCACCGCAGTATTATCACCGTACAGGAGAACCAGATTCAACTCACTCAGTTCCCTTGGCTCACTAATATCGCTATTCTCTTCGGTGGCCTCGCTCGATTCATCCTTGCTGGTGGTAACATATCCGTCATCAAAGCGAATAGACAATTGACTTGTTCGCAAACTCAAATCAACGTCTTCATCGGATAGTACACGCGGTCGTTAATTATCGCGACGCACCTCCCACCCCCCTTCACGGTGCCACTCTCATGTATCGGGCGTGTGCCCACGTTGATACCAATCAGCATTAGGATCTTCCCAATTTGCCCAAAATTCTTCGTCACTCAACAGACGCTCCTCATCGATTTCGCTGTCGTCTTGCTCATCGTAGCTATCATCGAGATCGTCTGGCACAACAGCTACTCTATACCCGAGGTCGTCATCCAGTTCATCCTGAGAATTATTTTGTTCCTGTGTGGTACCCTGACTTAGATTAAAGGCTTCCGCTTCGGTTAAATGGTTCGCATCGCTCGGTTCGGATCCAATCTGTTTATGTGAGAGTTCAGCCGGCTCCCTAGATTCACAAGACTCAACCAATTTAACACACTCAGCGTTATCCTCTACGCTGATGCCACTACACAATTCATTGAAATAACTTAGCTCAGCACGAGATACGTTGCTGCGCGCTTCAGCGACGGGGGCCGCAACGGGATCCTCACAGTGCGATGGACGGTCTTTATTTGCCACAACGCCATCTACATCCCCGTACCTGTGTAGACCCTGGGCAATACTTTCAGCCCCAACGATCATACCCGCTTCATTGGCGCAATCGGTCGCGTACCCGTCGTTACCTCCGCTTGGATACGGGTGACAAGGGCGGCCCCGGTCAGCATCACGGAAGGACCCAATGACCTTGGAACCCCTTGTCAATGATGTCGAGAAAGTCACCTCAAGTCCATTAATATATTATTCGCCTGTTCAAAATACCATTCAATTACATCAACTTCGCTTTCGCTACCATTTCCCAAGAGTTCACTAAGAATGCACGCGCGACCTAACTTAGGCTAGTCAACATATTCATACGACACACAATTCTCACGCGCACACAATAGACGACCCGCGCGGCGGTCCGACCCACATACTGCATCATACCACCTAAAGTTTAGAACGGAACTAGGGCTAATCGACTCTGATAAGGCGTGTACTTCGTCTAACCTAGCCTCCCTCATCCCTGGTCTTTCACTGATCTCCAAAAACTCCATGGGTGCCTCATTCGGCGACCCGAATAGATCCACGTTTTCCAGAGCCATTTCCACGTTCTCGGCTTCCCTGCCGGAATAATCATCATTAACACTCTTCACACACTCTCTCGGATGGCCAGCTTCAGAGGAGGAAAATAACAACAATGGCTCGATTGCAACATCACCCTCTCTCATACTCTCTTCGGTCATCTTCAAAGAGCTGGGGGTTCCGGAACTCCCCCTTGAGGTGACTCCCTGCCCTGGGGTCTACCGGCTTCAAAATTGATATTTCCCTTTTCATTACTCAACCTTTAATTTTCAACATGATCATCTTCAATTTCCTCACAGATTTCTACACTACTATTACTATCTTCCAATGCCGTTATAGTTCGTACATTCGCGTTAAGTCCACGCCGGACCCACTCGTGCGATTCGCTAACCATACGCTCGCCTAGCTGTTCGCTCACAGATATATATGCAAACGGATCAATACCTGCGCTCGGTGCCTCCGTGCACAGCATATACAATCACTCTCCCTCATAACCCTCTTTTTGATATTTTGAAATTTCGCTGCTATATACAGTGCTAATAAATCTGTCCAGGTATCGTTCGTCGTCCATGTTCGTCGGGCTCGACGTTATGAGTTCAGGACCGTCAATCGGCCAGCCCGACCCATAGCTCCGTGGGAGACGGGCGGCATCAACTCATGGAGTGGCCGTGATCCCGTTCAAATGCCTTTCACGAACCCCTCCATCACTTCGGAAGAGTCCATGTGATCGTGCCGGTTTATCATGTATCCGTCATCGTCGTACTGTGGTTCGTCTGCAGTTGCGATGGCGTTAACGCGTCCAGTCGGTTCACCGTGTCCTAGTTTGCCCTGGATCATGCCGAGCTCGCGACTAAGCACCTCCAAGCTATGGGTAGTGGCCGGGCTCGGTGCTCGATTTCCATTATTTTGCGAGGCATTGCAATTTAGCTGTTAACGGCGGCGTTGCATGGCGCCGTTAGCCTTACTGTCGACTTTGACAGCATGGAATCGGCTGGGTTGCTGCTGAGGCCCTATGCCTCGATCAAACTGAGGTTGCTCGTTTTGGACCTTTTGATACACAGTGGCCTGTCCAGACCGATTGTTATAATCTGCGGGTGGTCGATTGGCTGTGTATTCTCCGGTTCCACGGTTGCTATTAACGAAATCCGGCGGCGGGCGGTTAGGCTGGAATCCAGATTCGTTCACACCGTTCTGGCGAGTTCCGCCATTGTTCCACCCTGGGCTATTCCGGTATCCGGTTCCGTTCTCCAATGGTTGAGGTGGGGGCGGTGATCGGCCTCCACGGCCCATTGCTTAGTTATCATTTCGTGTGTAGGCTCCTCCGTAGTTCCTCGGTTGGTACTTTTCTGGCTCTCGGTGTGCTGCTCTAGAAACATAGGCCGATATCGGCTCGGCGTGGCGCAGCGCATTATTAGCGGTTGGTGGATAGCGTGCAGGGTGCTGACAATCGCGCATAACGTGCCCCGGCTCCACGCAACGGTGGCAAGTGATCTGCGGCGGCAGCACACGCGGCGGCGGCCCGGCGGCCACAGTTGGTACGAAAGGCTGCGCGAGTGCGTTTAGCTGGTAAGTGCTTTCAGCCCGCTTATCAATTACATCCAGCAACCGGCTAATCGTGTCGCTGTTACTATTATTTGCCTTACGATGTTTCTTTATCATGCTCTGTAGCTGGGTGATCAGACCTGCGTCACCTTCCTCAAGCAAAGAGTTCACCGTTATGGTCCGAGGTTAACTGGTGGCCGATGCGTCTGGGTCGGGACAGGCAGCGCTTGCGTCTTCGTACCGCTTAGCAACACCCACGGTGTCCCGAAATGTCTCACATTCGTGAATCTGGTTGGGGACCTGCCTGCGCACCTCGGGTCGTAAACACCTCTGGAAAAACCTGCGAAGCATGGTGTCTCTCTGCTCATCCTCCATGTCGGGGAAGGCGCGATCACACAACTTCTGCAGCTCTAAACCATACATTGCGACTGGCTGTTCGCCCCTGTTGTCGGGTACACAATCCCGACAGTGATTGCTCGGGGCGACGAGAGGACGAGAACAAAAAACCTAGGTTGGCAACTAGTCCTAGAAAACTTTGGCGTTTTCCCTGCGGCAGTTCTATGTAACTGAGGTATACCGGAAGGGTGGACGTAGAATTGAATTTACGAGTGTTAATTAGCTACATTCAATATAACAACATGCTGTATCTCCGAGTGTGTGAATGAAAAAACATAGACAACGGGACTTGAAGTAAACGTTTATTAACACACAAACACGGAAAATACGAATGGAGTTGAATGAAACAAACGTAACAAATGCACTGAAAGGAGTCATACGTTACTGTTTCGACATTAACTTTTATGTACTCATGGAACATTCTCCAATATCTGCTTCAAATGACGTGTGATAATGTGATCGAACGTCTGGAAGATTCTTCAATTGACGTCATAAAAGATTCTGGAAGGTTCTGGGAATGACATTATGGAATGTTCTAGAAGTTTCAAATTGTTCTGGAATGTTCGCTAATTGTCGGTCGCCATAACACAACAGTTTGGCCATGTATTACTAACCGATCTTGCCTCTACTTTACTGTATGGGAAATTAAACACCATGTCTTACCTAGCACCACTACCCCACCCGTACTTACAAAGTTCGATCGGACTGACAGAGCCAGCTGTGATCGCCGTTCGCAAGGTTTTGGATCCATCGCCAACGAAATCCATACGAGCTTAAAGCGCATCCCATCCCACAAAATAACGTATAATTTCAAAGCAGCGGAGCCGGTGAGCAGACTCAACCAAACTACGCGCTGTCGAAGTCAAAGTGATTCTTGTATTGTAGGCGACATGCACATCCTCGAAAATTTACTTCTATGTTTTCCATATAATTTTCGTCGCTACCCAATCGGAGGCAAATTCAAAATTTGGTCAATTTCCGATATCAAATTCGATGATCCAATCAAAAGTATCGGTTTGCCGCCTTACCATAAGCTGACGGCAGCACGACCCAATCGAATCTGCAACCGCAGATTTGGGTTAAAGTTTATATTTTGTCTATGATTTTATTCATTGTTATTTAGTTTACCACTTTCTGGGTCGTAGGATATCCTCCCGCTTTAGTAATAATTATTTGAAACCAATAGAATATTAACTAAAATGACGTAGTGGATTAATCTCTCCATACCGACTATTCTGTCTAGGTGCTTCAAATATAAGTGCTAGCGCTAACCGAGTTATGTTAGAAATTAGTTTGGTAAAACAAAATTGGGATCCCAAACTGTCTGACAATCTTAAATCTATCGTCTTAATTTGGAACCAGAACGACCATCTTCGCCTCGGCGCAAACGAATTTGAGCATTCAGACACTTTAATTCCGTCTGCCCACATATATTCATATTCTCGCAATCATAGAACAAATCTGAAACATATGGCGGTTATAATAATTGCTTGTGCTAAAACAGAATCTAGACTTTCGTGTGCGATGTGGTTTACCTATCGGTCAGCAAGATTATTTGATAGTTTTATAGATTAAGATGACACCGTTCAAATGTTGGTGGGAGAATGAATCACAGACCAGAGCTTCATATGACTCCAAGGGTGGGCACTCCCTAGCTAAGCGATTGCACAAGAAGCACCCTCGGTCGCGATCAATCGGTACTACCACAGGAACCTAAACCTGCCCACTTGTACGTCTCTTTTTCCATACATGTATCTATTTCCCAAATTTGTAAAACTTATAAATTTAACATAATTTTGTATTTATTTTTTGAATACATCAAATATATATATATATATCTGTATATGTCTATATATACGTAATCTATTATAATTAAATAATGTATTAGTAAAATAGGGAAGACAAGAGGTAGAGAAGGAAAGAAACGAGCAAAATACAAAAAAGGAAAAGAACATGAAATGGCCGAAAGGTCACAACGAGAAACAGCCGCGAAAAGTAAAAGACAAAAGATGGTAGAAAGAGTGCCTCAAAAAGACAAAGAAAACGATCATACATCAGCAAAGCGACGATCAAAAAGGTCGATTAGAGAGTGAGAAAGAAAAGAGAAAAAGACGTTGGTCACGAAGGGGACTGGGTGCGCAATGTTGCTGGAGGAATCTAGGCTAACGAAGAATTTGAACAGAGAACGCAGAACGCGTGCGAATGATACCTTGGCGCAAAATTAAAAATTAACAACATCCCACAAATCTGTATTGTAGAATTACTGATATGACAAGATTTAAAAGAGTTTTGAAGATGATGGGGCGCTGATGTCAGCTGCACGAGGCCAACGTATGACTAGGCAGCTGCCCGCCGATGGTGACTCATCAAGGCAGTTGCGATTATGGGTAAATTACTCATTTTAGAGTTAAAGATAACATTTTTGGAATTTTGTGCCCACTGACATACACATGCTATTTTGGCTTTGGCCGGTTATAGCGATCCAGCGGGCTGTCGGGTAGAGGCACTGTCATGTTCAAAAAAATAGTCCAGTAGAATATGTTAGGAATATGGCAAAAATATTAAGAATTTTCAAATATTTATAAAAAATTGGTGTTAGTTGTAATATGTAATGGACATTTACATTAAATTGAGTGCAGACTGACTTAGCTTTGTCTTATAGTCAGGTGGCGGTATCACATTGTCCTAGAACAGTGGAACCCCACTATGTAGACATAATGCAGCGTTCATGTTATAAAGGACCACCCATGTGAAAGTTTTGTCCACCCTGAGTGTCTCTTCCACCATCAATTATATGGTGTCTTGGACACCATGGTGTTTATGATGGTATTTTCAGATAGTATACACAGGGAGTGTACTATCGGTAATAGTGTGGTGTAAACTACACCATAAATTTTATATAGTGTTAGCAACACCATACTGTGATTTACACACAGTATATAATGAGTTTGTGTATGGTGTCCTTGACACCGTCAGTAAAAATACAATAGGTAGATTAAGACACTATAGCTACGTTAATGGTGTCTTATACACCATCTTTTGCATTACATGGTGTGGGTATATACCGTATACCACTGGATTGCGTGGTCTAGACCATAGGGGGACAAAAGTTTCACATGGGGGTCCTTTATAACGTAAACGCCGCATAAATACCACCTTAGTAAAACTGTATGGTTTTGCATACGAGTTACCTCAGTTTCAAATATTTGTTCTGTATAGTCCTTGCTCACCGTGTATGATGTAACACTGCATTAGGTATAATCTTAAGCTTGGGGTTCCGCCAAATTTTGAACAGGCTGGACAGCTGCCAAAATTTGAATTTTCCCGCCGGACATCCGTCAAATTTTGTACTTTCCAAAGTTAGAATTTTCTGCGGTAAAATAGCTACTAAAATGGAAATTAATCGCATTGGACTGCTGCCAAAATTTGAATTTCCATAGCTAGACAACCGTCGAATGTTGTATTTTGCCAGAATTTAAATTGTCCGGGCTGGACAGCTGTCAAAATTTGAATTTCCGCGTCGGATAGCTGTCAAAATTCGAATTTCCCTAGCTAGACAGCCCCCGAATTTGAATTTTGCCAGAATTTAAATTTACCGCGTTGGATAGCTGCCAAAATTTAAATTTACGGCGTGGGACGGCTGATAAAACATTAACAATCCGGATTTGACAGCTACTAAAATTCGAATTTTTTACGTTGGACTGATGACAAAACTCGGATTTCCTCTAGGGACTACGGCTAAAAGACAGTTATATGTTAATAAATATATTACATGATAGTAAATTTACAATATATGTGGTATCATAACTATTTATAACAGGCGAGACGGCTAAATTTGTCCCAGATCGTTCCGCCTAGCTATGTGAACATTATATGGAGCAATTAGTTACCTCAGAATAAAATTGATAGCCAGCTATGGCTGTACCAATGTGCCATGCAGTCACAATGCATTGTGGGACAAACTAATGACAAAAGCACTCAAGCTATCTCAAATGCCCAATAACATATAACAAGCGCAAAACATGTGCAATTTCTAGTCAACGGATGGGTGGATCAATACACACCAGGGCCCGTCAGGATCCTTGATTTATGAGCTATTTAATTAAGCTCCTGCCTATTACACTTATTTTCAGAAATCTCGAGATTGCAACACTCCTGATCGAGTGTTTTCTATAAGTTTTCGATGCAGAAATGAGATTTTGATTGAACCCACTGGTGACACAGCGGGCGCCATCATCGATCAAGTGTCAGAGATAAGTATCGGCAGGACACGATCGATTTTGTCAATGCTAACGAAGTCCTCAACCGTCAAACTATTTTTGATGATGATGCTTACTTCTCTCGATTATACTGCGTTCTACGTGGTCACGAAATGAAGCTATCTCATCCGTTTGTGCACACCAACGTGCGTAACCACTTTTTACGTGTCTGATTATCGAACCGTGGAATCGACTTGATCAAACGACAGTGTTGGACAAGTTCAACCATAATCCGGAAATGGTGCAACTTTTGCCACATTGAGGCAAGTCTTATGACCCTCTGATAGTAGGATATGTGACCACTAGTGTAAATAGATTTTATTGCATAGCTATGCGTGATTATTCTGTTGCTGGTTTTGCGTTTTCGTTGTATGTCTCTTTGTTTTCAATTATCACTAAAATCCAACAATTTTTACTTTAGTTGGGAATTCGCCGGCCTGGTTGGTTGATATAAATTTCCCGGGGACAAAGACGGTAATTTTCAGACAATTTAGACAATCGTTGGGTCTTTAGCGTGCTAAAGCAAGACAAAATACGCAATTTTTGTATCAAATCCATAGTTTTATAGAAAAGGACAACGCATTATAGTCTTCCATACTAGAGATG
Organism: Trileptium ribeirensis; assembly: GCA_030248225.1. Classification (NCBI taxonomy): domain Eukaryota; kingdom Metazoa; phylum Nematoda; class Enoplea; order Enoplida; family Thoracostomopsidae; genus Trileptium; species Trileptium ribeirensis. The sequence goes on from JASANE010001102.1 coordinate 19,286, forward strand.
TAGTCTAATAGTTCAGCCTTTTATTACTCTTGGCTACGTTTTAGCTTAGGGTGTGATGCCAACTTTCTAAACATGTTTCCATGATTGATTTATGCATTATATATTCTGACGGTGCTGGTGCTACTAGTATATGATGTAACTACATAGCTAGCAAGGCTTCAAAATTTCTAGCTTATATTTTGCTCTTCTGTATTTCGTACTGTCGGGTGTTTAGTAGGCTGTTCGGGAATAGCGTTAATGAATAACTCCGTGTTCAGGGGTACCTGTGTATATTTTCTAGTCACCACATTGATAACTGGTGGTCGATAGTCCCCTTGGTCTGCGAAAGGCGCCGAACAGTTCTCAGTCCCGTTTGATAGGTCCAAGCAGCGGTCTTTAAAATTTATGGTAGTAAGGCCATGAAGTCAGTACCCAGGATACATTCGTACAGAATATCAGTAGTTGCCTGAAAGTCGTATGGTGTGCTCAGCGACCCTATGGTGATTGGTACCCTCACCACTCCGCTTATCGGTAGTTCCTGTTGGGTAGCCGATACTATCCCGGTGGTATTTGTGTGGCGGGGCACCAAGCCTAAACGGCCAGCTAAGGCCTGGGACATAATCGAAACGTCGGCTCCGGTGTCTACAAGCGTCGCGACTGGGCTTCCAAGTATGGTCTCATTGATAAGTAATGGAGTATTGCCGGCATTCATGGTATTTAACTGTCTGGTAAACACACCTTGACGGTGTCCACGACGGTGAACCCGAGTGGAGGCAACAAATAGTTCGTCGTCCGTGATGAAAACAAGTTCCTTTGCAGACGAGGTGCAAGGTGTCAATAATCTGCTAGAGCTACGCGGGGCACGGTTGGACACAGCGGACACACGCGGCGTACCCGACGGTACAACCGTGACCTCGGTCGACGAAGTTCGGTCTGTGCGAGGGACGATGTTTTCCTCAGGAGGGGCACTCGGAAATCGCTTTCCGAAATCCATCGAATTGCTTTGCTAGGCTTACCACCGGATTTAATTAACCGTCCGCGGCATGGGAACCATCGGGGAATGTAATACCCATACTTAGGCGGAACCCTACATTTGGTCATACAGTAGATCAGACTAACTATATCAACGATGAAATTAGACGAGAGTCCAGTGTATTCCGGAGCGGGGAAATTGACCACTTTACGCACTTGCTCTTTGGCTATTTGGGCTACCTGCAAATTTATTGCCTTAGCGTTGTAGAGCGAGTCCCAGGTTAGAGGTCTTAATGTGATACCGGAAAGCCGGTCGATGGTGACGTTTGGTCCGAATTTAATCCTGATCTCCTTAGGTTTCAACATGCTAGTTAGCACTATCGATCTTTTAACCAACTGCGGAGACCACAGAATTCAGTTAGGCGGGACCTTTATAGCTTTGCCCAAAGTTACATGCGCGAGATGCCTACGATTGGTCAGTATAACTTCAGGTTCGCTAGTCCTAGTTAGGACACCTTGGATAGTAGTATGCACAGCGGTGTCATTGGCGAGTGGGCTGATGAGCGAGCGGTTACTGCATGTATGTTTGATGGACTCGGACCCAAGTTCACCTGCAATAATCCATTTTAAACATTTGGTGTTGTGGTCAGTTATCAGCGCGTGTGGTTCACAAAAAGCAATTCCGGCTCTCTGCTTGCACGCCCCTAGGTTCAATGATTCGAAGCAGATGTGGTCCAGTCGCGCGGCGTATTGAGGTAGCGGAAATCTCAACTGGGTCAGCGTTGCAGGAGCGCTCCAGCCAGTGTTATAAATCCGAAAGTAAGGTCTAACATCGCTGCGTTTAGGCAATGGTAATTGCAGAATGAATCCAAAGCGAAATGCTGTTAAGTACACACTTACGGGAATAACGCGATCAAATTGGTATGCCAAGCTGGGTTCTCGCATGAGGATAGTCTTAGAAATGCGTGGGTCCATGGCTAATAACTGCCGTAACATAACGACGTCGATTACGGCGGGAGATAATTCGCCGTTTAGAATAGATTGTACCGACGAGCGCATATTGGTACGAAGAATGTGATCGATTAACTGGTGGTGCACGTGTGCGATTCCTTTCTGATCAGCACATCGAACTTCTTATATCATGGAGACTACCTCTTGCATGCTGTGGTGTAGAAATACGTAAATGTCCTCGTTCGCTCGGGTCAGTTGTCTTATGGCCTTGGTGTTTCGAAAGAAGACATCGTTTGTCGCACGCATAAATTTCTCGAGGACAGTCACCTACTGGCGAACATTATTAATATGGACACCGGCTCACCCTCATTATCCATACTTTCCCCACTGGTTTCGCTGGTAGCTCCCCCGTCTAGTTGTTCGGAATTCTCCTCGGCTAATCCTTATCGTTCAGCAATGTCCCCCTGGGAGTCAGCTTCTGAGGCCTCCTCGGGTGACTTCAAACATTCGGCTATCGTTAGGGCCAACTGCTCATCCAGGTCATGAACGGAACTACTGACAGTATTGCGCTGGAGCGTGCACGGTTCCGAAATTAAATAGTCTTCTACTACGTTTTCGCCGATCGTCAGGCCACACTCAATTTGAAGCAGATTAACGCTAGCAGGGCGTCGCAGGTGCCTCAGGCGTGCGCACAGCAACACTAATCGATCACGTCTATGGGATTCATCGGCAAACTCTATGCCGATCATCGCGTGCTAAACAAAAGTAATTATTGGAACTCCGTCACTACCCTCGTTTCTATAAATAAATTCGATTAAATGGGGCGCTTCACACATCATTTCATGTACGGCGAAGTTAGCTGCGCGGGTTAGCCGTTGCATCCGGGGTGTATGGATGCCACATAATATCGTCAGTTGGGTATTATATATCTATCAATACGGATAGACGCATAAACAGTGCTCAATGTACCTTGGTAGGTCCTTTTTCCTCGGTGGCCGACGAAGTAACAGTAAGGGCTAATACTCGGTGATTGTGGGGTATGACTATTCTTACAGTCGCGGCACATTGGGTACATACTCTACTCCACCTCGAATTCCTTCTTCATGACCTGCTGGAGCGTGTGGCGATTCACACATTGACCCACCAGTTTCATGAAATGTTCCAACGAGGCAAGACCTACTGGATCAAGGTACAATCCGGTTACGCGGTGATCGATGGGAGAGGTCATGCCTAGAATACTGCTTCACATAGCGGAATCTCGCTGGAGAGCCGCATCGGTACTACCCTCAAAGCGGACATCGAAAAGCCGGCTTAAGTTGTTTAGTTGCTCCATGGCGAGTACGACTCTCCGATAGAAGAGAGCCTGCGGTTGTAATACCGCAGACTATCCGAAGTCGGCATTTATTTCACCTGCTCTAAAGTTAATTTGTATAAGGCATTCCTCTGCATAAGGGGTCGAATTCTCCGCTAACTCAATGCGAGGGTATCGGTAACTTGAAGTCTCGGCATGATCCGTGGAAATCGCAAACAGCGCGTCCATTCCCAGAAGTCGATTTCGTTCATCCCCTGTCAATGAATGAACGTATCCAAGTTCAATCAGAGTGTTGTTAATAAGATAAAGTCCGTACGCGTTCAGCAGTTGCTCGTCCAGTCGGTGCGATCGTTCATTGTTAGCGTCCCGCACGAAGTTAAGTAGGTTTCCTTATCTCATACACGAGTCCGAGTGCTCGCTAATCATGCTTACAGATTCCTCCGAATTACCCGGGACATACTCGGTCTCCCTTCGACGGATTCATCCTTGGCTGTATCTAATTTTATACGTGGGCTACCCAAATTACCCAAGGGCATACAAGGCACCTTTTGACGGGTCCCAAAGTATCGCTAGGAATGCCGAACAAAGTGTCGGTGGAATCACCTAAATTAGCCAGGCGCATTTGGGGCGACCTTTCGATAGGATCATCCACCGCAGTATTATCACCGTACAGGAGAACCAGATTCAACTCACTCAGTTCCCTTGGCTCACTAATATCGCTATTCTCTTCGGTGGCGTCGCTCGATTCATCCTTGCTGGTGGTAACATATCCGTCATCAAAGCAAATAGACAATTGACTTGTTCGCAAACTCAAATCAACGTCTTCATCGGACAGTACACGCGGTCGTTAATTATCGCGACGCACCTACCACCCCCCTTCACGGTGCCACTCTCATGTATCGGGGTGTGCCCACGTTGATACCAATCAGCATTAGGATCTTCCCAATTTGCCCAAAATTCTTCGTCACTCAACAGACGCTCCTCATCGATTTCGCTGTCGTCTTGCTCATCGTAGCTATCATCGAGATCGTCTGGCACAACAGCTACTCTATACCCGAGGTCGTCATCCAGTTCATCCTGAGAATTATTTTGTTCCTGTGTGGTACCCTGACTTAGACTAAAGGCTTCCGCTTCGCTTAAATGGTTCGCATCGCTCGGTTCGGATCCAATCTGTTTATGTGAGAGTTCAGCCGGCTCCCTAGATTCACAAGACTCAACCAATTTAACACACTCAGCGTTATCCTCTACGCTGATGCCACTACACAATTCATTGAAATAACTTAGCTCAGCACGAGATACGTTGCTGCGCGCTTCAGCGACGGGGGCCGCAACGGGATCCTCACAGTGCGATGGACGGTCTTTATTTGCCACAGCGCCATCTACATCCCCGTACCTGTGTAGACCGTGGGCAATACTTTCAGCCCCAACGATCATACCCGCTTCATTGGCGCAATCGGTCGCGTACCCGTCGTTACCTCCGCTTGGATACGGGTGACAAGGGCGGCCCCGGTCAGCATCACGGAAGGACCCAATGACCTTGGAACCCCTTGTCAATGATGTCGAGAAAGTCACCTCAAGTCCATTAATATATTATTCGCCTGTTCAAAATACCATTCAATTACATCAACTTCGCTTTCGCTACCATTTCCCAAGAGTTCACTAAGAATGTACGCGCGACCTAACTTAGGCTAGTCAACATATTCATACGACACACAATTCTCACGCGCACGCAATAGACGACCCGCGCGGCGGTCCGACCCACATACTGCATCATACCACCTAAAATTTAGAACGGAACTAGGGCTAATCGACTCTGATAAGGCGTGTACTTCGTCTAACCTAGCCTCCCTCATCCCTGGTCTTTCACTGATCTCCAAAAAATTTGATGAAGGTGCTCGCTCACTCGGCGACCCGAATAGATCCACGTTTTCCAGAGCCATTTCCACGTTCTCGGCTTCCCTGCCGGAATAATCATCATTAACACTCTTCACACACTCTCTCGGATGGCCAGCTTCAGAGGAGGAAAATAACAACAATGGCTCGATTGCAACATCATCCTCTCTCATACTCTCTTCGGTCATCTTCAAAGAGCTGGGGGTTCCGGAACTCCCCCTTGAGGTGACTCCCTGCCCTGGGGTCTACCGGCTTCAAAATTGATATTTCCCTTTTCATTACTCAACCTTTAATTTTCAACGTGATCATCTTCCATTTCCTCACAGATTTCTACACTACTATTACTATCTTCCAATGCCGTTATAGTTCGTACATTCGCGTTAAGTCCACGCCGGACCCACTCGTGCGATTCGCTAACCATACGCTTGCCTAGCTGTTCGCTCACAGATATATATGCAAACGGATCAATACCTGCGCTCGGTGCCTCCGTGCACAGCATATACAATCACTCTCCCTCATAACCCTCTTTTTGATATTTTGAAATTTCGCTGCTATATACAGTGCTAATGACACCGATCTGTTCAGGTATCGTTCGTCGTCCATGTTCGTCGGGCTCGACGTTATGAGTTGGGACCGTCAATCGGCCAGCCCGACCCATAGCTCCGTGGGAGACGGGCGGCATCAACTCATGGAGTGGCCGTGATCCGTTCAAATGCCTTTCACGAACCTCTCCATCACTTCGGATGAGTTCATGTCATCGTGCCGATTTATCAGGTATCCGACATCGTCGTAATGGGGTTCGTCTGCAGTTGCGATGGCGTTAACGCGTCCAGTCGGTTCACCGTGTCCTAGTTTGCCCTGGATCATGCCGAGCTCGCGACTAAGCACCTCCAAGCTGATGGGTAGTGGCCGGGCTCGGTGCTCGATTTCCATTATTTTGCGAGGCATTGCAATTTAGCTGTTAACGGCGGCGTTGCGTGGCGCCGTTAGCCTTACTGTCGACTTTGACGGCATGGAATCGGCTGGGTTGCTGCTGAGGCCCTATGCCTCGGTCGAAACTGAGGTTGCTCGTTTTGGACCTTTTGATACACAGTGGCCTGTCCGGAGCCGATTGTTATAATCTGCGGGTGGTCGATTGGCTGTGTGTTGCTGCCGCAGGTTGCACGGTCGCTATTAACGAAATCCGGCGGCGGGCGGTTAGGCTGGAATCCAGATTCGTTCACACCGTTCTGGCGAGTTCCGCCATTGTTCCACCCTGGGCTATTCCGGTATCCGGTTCCGTTCTGCAATGGTTGAGGTGGGGGCGGTGATCGGCCTCCACGGCCCATTGCTTAGTTATCATTTCGTGTGTAGGCTCCTCCGTAGTTCCTCGGTTGGTACTTTTCTGGCTAGCTCGGTGTGCTGCTCTGAGAAACATAGGCCGATATCGGCTCGGCGTGGCGCAGCGCATTATTAGCGGTTGGTGGATAGCGTGCAGGGTGCGGACAATCGCGCATAACGTGCCCCGGCTCCCCGGAACGGTGGCGAGTGATCTGCGGCGGCGGCAGACATGCGGCGCAGGCGGCCGCGGTCACAGCTGGTACGAAAGGCTGCGCGAGTGCGTTTAGCTGGTAAGTGCTTTCAGCCCGCTTATCAATTACATCCAGCAACCGGCTAATCGTGTCGCTGTTACTATTATTTGCCTTACGATGTTTCTTTATCATGCTCTGTAGCTGGGTGATCAGACCTGCGTCACCTTCCTCAAGCAAAGAGTTCACCGTGATGGTCCGAGGTTAACTGGTGGCCGATGCGTCTGGGTCGGGACAGGCAGCGCTTGCGTCTTCGTACCGCTTAGCAACACCCACGGTGTCCCGAAATGTCTCACATTCGTGAATCTGGTTGGGGACCTGCCTGCGCACCTCGGGTCGTAAACACCTCTGGAAAAACCTGCGAAGCATGGTGTCTCTCTGCTCATCCTTCATGTCGGGGAAGGCGCGATCACACAACTTCTGCAGCTCTAAACCATACATTGCGACTGGCTGTTCGCCCCTGTTGTCGGGTACACAATCCCGACAGTGATTGCTCGGGGCGACGAGAGGACGAGAACAAAAAACCTAGGTTGGCAACTAGTCCTAGAAAACTTTGGCGTTTTCCCTGCGGCAGTACTATGTAACTGAGGTATACCGGAAGGGTGGACGTAGAATTGAATTTACGAGTGTTAATTAGCTACATTCAATATAACAACATGCTGTATCTCCGAGTGTGTGAATGAAAAAACACGGACAACGGGACTTGAAGTAAACGTTTATTAACACACAAACACGGAAAACACGAATTGAGTTGAATGAAACAAACGTAACAAATGCACTGAAAGAAGTCAAACGTTACTGTTTCGACATTAGCTTTTATGTACTCATGGAACATTCTCGAATATCTGTTTCAAATGACGTGTGATCATGTGATCGAACGTTCTGGAAGATTCTTCAATTGACGTCCCAAAAGATTCTGGAAGGTTCTGGGAATGACGTTATGAAATGTTGTAGAAGTTTCAGAATGTTCAGGAATGTTCGCTAATTGTCGATCGCCATAACACAACAGTTTGGCCATGTAT
>JASANE010001105.1:0-20618 GCA_030248225.1 Trileptium ribeirensis
CGTATTATAGGAAATTTATTAAGAATTTTGCTCTAGACCGTCAGCACTCAATACTCTTTTGAAAAAGAGTACTATTTTTGTCTGGACTCCTGAGTGCCAAGAAGCTTTCGAGGATTTGAGAGCAGAGCTGACTAGAGATCTTAAAAGGTCCAAATTTGAACACCAATTTATCTTGATAACGGATGCTTGCAACGAAGGTCTTGGGGCCGTATTGTCGCAAATTTACGATGGACTAGATCATGTAGTGGCGTATGCCTTCAGAATATTGGCCCCTGCTGAAAGAAACTACGCGATAACGGAAAATGAAGGCCTTGCTGTTGTCTGGGCCATTAAATATTTTCGACATTATCTACTAGGCAGAAAATTCCAAGTAGTAACCGATCATTCGGCTTTAAAATGGCTAATAAATTTTTTTCCAAGAGACGAAAATATAATTTGTGTAACTCAATTTAATATTTCAGATACCAGTGACAAGCTACATTCAAGCGACGGAGAGGTGTAAATATGGATATGAACATGCGTAACTTGCAGCGATCCGAAAATCAATTACGAATAATTATTGATTATTTGGAGGGTGATATTAAAGAAAGTGGTAAGAAAGTCGATAACGTCAGGTATGAGAATTATGTTATTATTAAGGGTCTGTTATACCACATTTGGGAAGAGAAAAGACCTAACCGCAGACCTAGGGTATGTTACCAGATAGTGATTCCACACGTACTACGAACCGAAATTATGGAATCGTTTCACGATGATCTTTTTGGTGGTGGCCACCTGGGGTTTGACCGAACTTTTATGAAAATCCGTGAGAGATTTTACTGGGACACTATGTATAACGATATTAAAAATTGGTGCTACTCATGCGTGTTTTGTGCGACCAAAAAGGGCCCTGCAAAAAAGGTCAAGGTACCGCTCCACTCAATATCCATTTCTTCAAAACCCTTTGACATTCTGGCTGTAGATTGTGTTGGACCGTTAAAACAGACGGAACAAGGAAATAAGCACATAGTTGTGTTTACTGAGTATTTGACAAAGTGGGCCGATGCGTTTGCGGTTTCTGACATAACTAGCGAAACCATTGCTAAACTAGTGGTTGAGCAGATTATGTGCCGATATGGGGCTCCTTCCAAACTATTATCTGATCGTGGATCCAATGTTATGAGTGAATTACTCCGATGGATATGCCATTTTACAGACACTAGAAAGTTAAATACTTCTCCATATAGGCCTTCAACCGATGGGCAGTGTGAGCGGATGAACAAGACTTTGATTACAATGCTTTCTCAATACGTTAATACCGCGCACACAGACTGGGACAAGTATTTGAATTTCGTATTATTTGCTTACCGTACCGCTACACATGAGTCCACTAAGGAGACACCGTTCTTTCTACTTTATGGCCGTGATCCCCGCTTTGGTATTGAAATAGGACTAGGATCTTATAATTTTCCGCAAATTGACACGTTGGAAGGGTATCGAGAAACCCTCGTAACTGGTTTTGAAATTGCTCGGAAATTAGCTACTGATAATATTAAAAAGGCCCAATGTAAGCAGCAGGAATACTACAACAAAACTGCTTCAGAACGTAAGCTTAAAGTCGGTAAACAGTATACGGTGCTCTTGCCTGCTCTAAGAAAGGAAAAACGCTGAAATTATGTCATTTGTGGCATGGTCCTTATCGTATCATTGAGTTCACGAAGTGATGTAAATGTCTGTATAAGGCCAGGAAAAGAGAACCCATAAAATCGTCCATATAAATTTTTGTAAACCTTGCTTCGGGGAATGAAAAACCCGCCAATACCCTAGGAGAAAATGGCACAGAATTGGATGAGTGTGCTCCAAACTTCGAAAATTTAGAATTTGGAAAAGAAACCGAGTAAAGACATTCAAGTACGATCTAATGTTGAAAATATTGCTTCAGCTGAATGTTCAGAAAAAAGCAAAGCTTCGCCAAAATACGTTGATTTGCAACAATCGGATGGAGAAATTTCCGAAGCAGGCAATGATGAATCGAAAAAGGTACGAGGCATGGGTACTAAATGGAAAAGACGCCTGCGACAAAAAGTAATTTGAAGTTTTCTTGGAAAAGGGATCTGCACATGGTAAGTGTTGTGTGTTTTATTTCGTATTTGTGAATTTTACATTATAGGTACTAAGACCGGTTATGCCCATTACAGAAATCCTATAGTTAAGGTTAATAAAAATTTTTCTGTAGTCTTTAAACGAGAAGAAATTTTAGACAATTCCCAAGATTTTATTGAACATCACATAGTAGTCCCACTAAAACTTAGCATACAAGATCCAGAACTATCACCCTCATGCTTTAACGTTGGCCATCAAAATACTCCCAGTCCTTTTGGTTTCCTTTTAAGACAATTTTGTGACATGTCAGCTGCCATGAATAAGGCGTTCATTTCAACCTATAGGCGAGCTAAAAATAAGTTGCAGAGACTTAATGAAAACGTAAAATTCTTAATTAAACCAAAGAAAATCCATAACCGCCAAAAAAGAGGTATTTTAGGCGGGTTAGCCTGTTTGATAGAATCCATTTTTGGTGGTTGTAATCTTGGGGCAGGTGCTGACGCCTCAAAGGTTAGGAGAGCCCTGTATTCTCTTAATACAAGAGTCAGCGGTGTATCATCGGAAATAGTCAGAGTTAACAACCGATTAAATCCCCTCTATCGAAATTGGTGACTAAGGGATTTCTAAAAATGAGGACAAAAGAACTAAATGTTATCTCAAATTTAACAAATAAATTAGCTGAAGTTCAGGAAGGTTTTGAGAAATTCTATTAAAACTCTTGGTTTCGCTTTGAATGAATCAGTTCAATTAAGTTACGTGGAGCTAAATTTTAATGCGGAATTTAATACGATGGCTATCTAGCTTCTTTTTATGGAATGAACAAATTGAGGGCATTTACGATTTAACAAACGCCTTGGGTCACTTTCAAAGGGGCTATCTTTCGCCTAGCGTTAGCAACCAGCCATTAAGCCTTAAGCAGACTCTTATTTCCCTTAACTCAAAAAATACTTGAGAGTGGCATATCTTTAATGTATGACCCCAATGGGAAATAAACAAGTATTACAACATACCGCTTGTGAAAGCAGTATATTCTGGGGTCAAAAGGTTGATTGTGGCTCTAAAAATTGCAATTGCCCGTGAGGATATGGAATTTAGCTTATGGGGAATTAAATACAGCCAAATTGATCTAGGAAATTCTGTCTACATGCAGATAAATCCTGTGTATGACCTATGAGGTGTGAATAAGGGTGGTACTCAATACATATTGATGAAAAGAGATGAACTTGCTAACTGTATTGGGTCCAAAGTTTTTGCGGTGCCCAACCGTCTTCCCAATAATTCCGGATGGTAAATAAAGTCTGTGAAATCGAGTTATTTCGTGAAAAGGCGGATTTACCCAAAAATTGTGTTGTGGTGATGACAAAAAATAGAGAACCGAACTTGCAAAGCTTTGATCTTACGGGTGGCTTGTGGTTTATGTCAGCTGTGCCTTTGGATTGGCGTTTGTTTTGTGCATGGAAAAGTTCCCTCGAAAGACCAGACCTTGTTCACAATGTATAATAAAAATTGCCATGTGGGTGTGGGTTGAATATCGGCGTAATGATTTTTCCCGTTCGCAGACACGATTGTGGGTATATGGCATATTCAAATGAATCTTATACTTCACAAAATCTTATATTTCAACAATTTGATCCCGTGCTAATTGTTAACCAAACGTGGCCAGGATTTAACCTAATCTTACCAAATCTAGTAAACGTTAGAGATTATTTTGAAAATAACTTAAGGGCTGATACTGAAAGCATTGTGAATTTGACCAAATTTCGTGAAAATATAGTTTATGAAAATAAGTCGTTTGTATCTACAGATTTGGCCTTACAAAAGTATGTAGATAAGAAAATTTATCAAATCAAAAATCAAAAATCTACTAGCTGGATTTATGTCATCCTTTTAGCTATTGGTGAAATAATACTGTTTTGCCTGTTACTTTTACAGTTTTTAGAACAACCTCTTCCGGACCAATGATAGTAATGGATCAATCAGGTAAGCTTGGAAGAGAAATTAACGCAAAAAATCAAACTCGGGCTCCGGGGGTTTCCCAAAATAAAGCAGCCGATGATCAGGGTCTCGAAATGACAAATTGTAGTATCGTCATGTTTGATGAACTTAAGGATGTTTGTGATCATTTTGAAGCCATGAAAAAGTTGAAAGAGACTAAACCCAATGATGGTGTATAAAGTGTGTATTGTGTGTGCAGATCTCTCTCATGTAAAATTTTGTTTAATTATATATATATTGTAATTGTAGTTGAACTTTGATTTGGACGGAAGAGTATATTATTTGGTACAGTTACAATAAAAATTTTGGGTGTATGTGGCCCACTTATATTTATGTATAGACAAAAGGTATGTTTTTATTTTTGAAGATATTTTTATTTTGCTACTTATCTATATCTCCTTATCTATATCGCGCAACATGTTTATACCTTCAATATTGACATAGGGATTATGGATTACCTTAGCGACATGTAAGTTGTCAGGGCGTAGTGCGTTTTTTTTTAATTTTTAAATTTTTTTTTTTTTTTTTTTTTTTTTTTTTTTTTTTTTTTTTTTTTTTTTTTTTTTTTATTAAATACCGAGTTAAAAAGTTCTTTTCAATTACAAGTAGACTTTTCGTAATATAGCTGAATTTAAGTTAAAGGTTAAACCATTGTGGTGAAATTTACTAATTTCGGCTTGGAAGTTTATGTTTGGTTGTTAGGGAATGCTATAATTATGCTTTTACTAATTTCAGGATCAGCAAGTAAAGTTTTCAAAAGAATAGAGATTGCCGACGCATGAAGTTGGCGTTTGGGATTAAACTGGGTATTAGCCGGTATAGTTTGTGAAGGCTAGAAGTAAGCAGTTTAACGCTTTGTTCTAATTGCTTAATAAATTTCTAAGTAACAATTAATAGGATTGATTGTGCTGTAGTCAGGATATGAGAAGAATCTTATCGTGTATAGTACAAGAGTCTAGTGTATGTTAGTAGCTACTTATAACACATATTTTTGAATTATGTGGAGAAATAGTGAATCGAATCAATTCGAGCTTATTAGTTTTATACCTGTAAACATCTCAACTATTTTACAGTAATTAAAGTCCTAGTTTAAAACTAGATATGATATAAGACGGTTTTTGATAAAAAATAGATTGTATCATGAGCTCGTAAGAGGTAAATTGCGGGACGATGATATAAATTTGTAGGATATGTCAGTACTATAATGTGTAGGACTGTAAAAAAAACAATAATAACGTGACCTAACCCCGTTTAAAAAACAGTTGGCTATAAATTTTGCAAAATCTGTCAAATATTTTAAAATGGATTTTTCAAAATTTTTCCTAAATTCGGTGATGTATCCTCCTGGTCCTAGGCGGTTGACTTTGCTCATTTTGTTTCTCGAAAATTTACTACTGCTTGTTGGGAACCTGAAAACAGCGCTTTCAAAAATTACTAACGGTGTTCTCCAGACACTCGAAAAACAAGTGTCTCCTGCCGCCCGCACTGTGCCAGAAACTGGGGGAACCCCTACACCGTAGGGCGTGTTCCAGTCTGAGTGAGTTTCTCTTTGTTTGCTCAGTCAGACCGACCCAGCACTGACCAGTAAAGGCAGTACGACAGGGGCTGGGAACAAGCAGGATTGGTCGGGTGGACATATGGGAGACCTTATTTTGTTTCCGTGCTTTTGTTGGACCCTCAGTAAAAAAAACCAAAACCTTAGACTTTATGTTATGCTAGCGTGCCTTTTAGATATGTGATCTTTATATACATTACCATTTGTCTTCGGCTAGGCTCCGGTTTAGTGGCCATCTAGCCGCGTGTATATAGTGCATCCTGTGCTCAATGGAATAAAAACGGATTTTAAAACACCCAGGGAATTCCTCAAACCCTGTACCTATTGTCGTGAAAACTGAGTATGTTGTACTCTATAACAATTGGTTTGCGAAGTAGGCTCCGGTTTAGTGGCCATCCACTTCGACTTTGTTGGAGTGCTTATGTTCCTTAGGGAAATATCCCGTGCAGAAAGCGGTAAAACTAGAATGAACCTTAGGGTGTGTTGTTTTATCACATTACAATTGTGAATGCAAATTCAAAATATATCGCGTTTGGCACATATCGTGTTCCATGACTCCGAAAATCCAGCAAAAACTTAGTGAGCTCTCTTTTACGCTTTATAAGTCAATGTTTACTGTTATGCATGGACTCATGGGATTTGGAACATTTATCAAAGAATAAGTATGATTCATATTTCTAATTGTCGAAGTAATATTTATTTTGTTATAATTTATGATATTGCATTTAGATCGGTACGGCGAGTATTCATTTACTGTTTAGCCTTCCGTGGCATTGAGTTTGGTAAGACATAAATGTATTTTAATGAGAGCTAGTAATTGGACAAATTAATACAATTTTATAGAACTTACACTTTTGTTAATTTGACGAAAACATCCAAAAGTAAGGAAAATTAAGATAACCTTTACTTTCGGTAGAGTCGTAACGAAAAAGGTCACGTAGGAAGTTTTTTAGGAGGGTCGAAATGCGCCAATAAAAGCGTCACGGCAGTAATAAGGACCAACGGAAATTCCAATGAGCCCATGCTTTTGCGCAGCGTGATACACCACTAGAGTTCCAATTTATATATATACTTTATATATAAATAAGCCTAACCGCATAAACTTTTACGTACGCACAACTTGCTGAGCTCTACGAACTCTAAACAACCACCGCAGCCGTTGCTTTGTAAAACAACAGGAGGCACAACAATAATAGCTTTTAACAATAATTCTTGCAACCACAGATTTATTATTATAGAATATACGTTAAGCGCAAAAGTTGCCCTGCACAACAGATCAACCGCATAAATTGTAAGATCACAACAATAAATATCTGCCGCGAACATTAGCCCATCAACCACATTTCGCAAGAAAAAAAAACCAACACAGTTACAAATAACGCATGAGCCGAATCATATATTTTTATACTCATCAGATAGTTTTATACACTAAATAGAAATTTTGCATTTGATAGATTCATGCCGTTCTTAAAAAAATAAATTTCGCCACGATTATTGAGTTTAGTTTTTTTTATGTGCAGTAAAAATATATAAACATTGTATGTAACACATATATTCGGTTGTAAACAAAAATTGTAGAGGGTATGCATACATATCATCGTGTCGTAAGTCAAGAATAGCGTATATGTATATATTAAATTAGAGAATAAGTATATAACAAATTATAGTATATAACAAATTAGAGAATAAGTAAGAGTAAAGGTATCAAAAAGGCCGACTGCTTATAACTCCATAAATAAGCAAGGTTTTGATATAATTGAGGAGACCCTCAACAAAAAAATAGATTCCGCTGCATCCTCCAATATATCCTCCAATAACGAACCTAACGTGAAAATAAAGAACCAGTATAAGTTGTAAATGTGGACGTCAACTGCATGCTATGTCAATGTCGATGTATTTACTTGAAGCTTAGGTTTCAGTGCGGAAACTGTTGCTGCCAAAAAAATGAAATCTTAATTGTTTTCAAGATCGTCATATTTCTAAATTATAGTAGCAATGAGAAATCACAACATTCATGAAAATTGAAGCGGTAGAGTGAGTGAAAAAAATAATAATAATAATTTAGTTAAACACCTGATTCGCCGTTTGGAAAAGCTGCGGTAGAAATATATTTGTAATAGAACAATACCTCGTAATGAATCTATGTTTTGAAATGACTGCGAGTATGTTTTACGCTAGTAAACATCAAATAAAGAACTTTCACATAGCAAATAACTTACAAAAAAACTGTGCGTTTTTTTTGACAAAACGGTCAGGGTTCAGTGTACAAATATACAGGGATACTTGCTGAACAAGTGTTTTTGATATGTTGTCAAGTTTGAATTTGATAAAGTCTATAATAAAAATATGCGTTTATATTTTTTTGTTTGTTCAAAAAAACTGAAACCAAAACTGAAATAAATTTAATTTTGGACTAAAGTTCTCACATTTATATTTGAGATTTGAAATATGTAGGTGTCAGTAAACACCAAAACAGTGACATAATTGCACTTACATATAAACCTCATCTAAATTGTATACAGTTATACTAAGTTATGATAAAAGTTTCAATAAAAAAAAATTTTGTAGAATACAACGTTTTGTTATCGAGTTACTATATTATTTGTATGTATGTTTGATTGGATTATATCCTCTTACTTCTCTGGCGATATATCCAGAGTTTGTAAAATTTTTTACCAATAAAGTTAATTTATGAATCATTTTAAGAATTAGCAAATGTTTGTTTACTTTCAATTGCCAGGCTCAGAGTTAAACTTTTATATTATGCTGGTACTTTCTGAATAATTATGCTAATTATAAGCTGACTGAGGTCGGACACATGTTATAATTCGTAATTTTACTTTGAACAGTCTGTTTCAAAACTTTTAGTGTTCGTTTGTTATATATTGCATTATTTGTATAATTATAGATTACGCTCTTTGAATTCAAAAAGTTTGTAAAGACTAGAAAAAACCAATAAAAACATATAACTCAAATGATAAATTTCTTTACATTATAATTATTTTGACCAAAGCGCATAATTTGTTTTTTTATATACGTGGAATTATTATTTTTTAAAATATCAAATAAATCAATAAAAGTAGTGAAATTGCTAATAACAAAGCAAATTGCGATACCCAGAATTCCCTGAAAATCTGTCGTTTTGTTCAATACTCGGTTAATTTTGGCCATTACAGTGAAAACAAAACAATAGTGACAGTTCTACTCATGTTTAAAACTGTTTTTTTAATTAGTGGTATATATGTAAAGTTCTAATTTACTTTATACATTTGTCAATCGTTTCAACAACAATATGTGTACTTATGAATTGCTGTGGAAGTGTATATTGTCAGTAGTGGAGGAATGAAGTGTGATTAATGTCCAAGGGAACATTTCTGTCAAAGCTCTGGAACGTAAATATGTTGTATGGGTTGCATCATTACTTCCTAAACGAAGATGCTGTACATGGTTATTTATGCTTGTTACGATAATGATTATGCTCTCGATGTACTAGTAATAATCGCTTTATTTATCAACCCTTTAACTGGATACGACTTTATGGTGGAAATTATTTGTGAATACGTTGCCGGCAGGATCAAAGAAGATTACACCGAATATTGAATTATATAACAGAACGCTAGACACAAAAGAATTGTCTGAATTAGTCATGTGTATTAATTGAAAATTGGCTTTAAGGTAGATGACGCAAGTTTTAGTTTTCTTATCACAAAAAAAAAGATTAATTATAAATTTGAGGACAAATTTTGTTCGAGGAGGGGGAATAATGTGACGACTTACTCCTACGTTGTTGCATAATGTATAAATAATTTGTCCTCTAGTTCTCGTTTTATTTACACATTGGTTATATAAAACATAGAGGGGAAGATTGCCCAGGAGAGAAAAACTGATGTTTGCGTCATTTACTGTATTACAACATATGTGTTTTATCATAATGTGCATCGGAAACTGTGTACGATTTCTGTAGTGCGTGTCAGGTACGAATTATTATGTGATTTAGCAGGATGATGTGTATAATTGACGATTGCTGTATGACTGTATTTCTTATCTGTACGTGCGATGTTGTTGTGAATATAATATTTTGTATTGCGCGTATGAGGCATGTATAAAAATCTCACATTGCAGTTACAATCTTGAAACAATAACTCAAATCGAGCAAAACTGTCCAGGGGGGATGAATTGGGCATATGCAGATTTTGATGCCAAATTCCGTAGGGCACATTGTGGATTATACATACCAAATTTGACATCATTTGGCCCACCCGTTAAAGAGTTACTTGTCATATCCCCTCGGTCATTTCTGGTCATAAAAATCCCATATGTTCTTAAAATTATTAAGTTTAAGAGAGTGAAAAATAATACAAAATTTTAAAATTTGTGTGCCAGGGCTACAGTTTAGGTAGCTATCGGATTTGAGTGTAAGCCCTGGGTGCCTTAACTATTATACTTACATTAGCGGAAATGTAAGTGTATTTCTGTTGGATTTTCCAAATTTTGTTTTGAGTTAGGGATTCCGAGAATTTCATAAAAAGATATTCTCTAACGCGCAAGTTTTCGTTTAAGTTTGGGAGCGGATTTCTCAATTCCAAGAATTTCTAATTCTTAACTGTGTAAACCTCGCTTTAGAGAAATTCCTAGGTTTCTGGTCCGGGATAAAAGTTTATTTAAGCTCACGCGCGCTAAGCTTAGGCAATTCATTTTCCGTCAATCGGTGAACAAGTTAGCGTGCGAATTTCACTGTAAATCGTTGCAATCGGAGAATTACGTGTGTATCCTGTTATAACGTAAGTATCTGTTTTGTGTGTTATATGTGTTTATAATTTACATGGTGGTTTGGTTTAATAAAATACGGGCAATAATACACTCGACAAGAACCCACACGAAATACATATTACCTGCCTTGTGAACAAATAAACCCCACAAATAAAGTAAAGAAGCAATAGAGCTTAACGTTGTAAACTGGCTTTTGTCAGACTGTACCAGTTTGAGTAACCTTTAGTCTTAGATAGGACTCACGCGGGCTACAATACCAAACAGTGCAACCGCATAGGAATCACACGAGATAATGTAGTACAGGTCATTAACGACCAAAAGAAAACAATTGACACAGAACGATCTATACAGGTGCTGAGTAAAATCGATTTTGGACAGACTACACTCAACCATTATGAACTGAAACAACTGAAAACCACTATCTCCGAAAATGCTGACATCTTCAGTGTGCACCCATTCGACCTAGGTAGATGTCGTGTACACCAGCATAGGATAATTACTGGGGACGCGAAACCCATAAAACAAGTGCCTTACCGTCTGGCACACTCTTTACGCGAACCCTTGAGAGAAGAACTAAACAACATGGTAGAAGCAGGCCTTATAACACCATCGGATTCGCCTTGGGGTTCACCCATAGTGTACGTCACTAAGAGTGATGGCACCTTACGTTTATGCGTGGATTTTCGCAAACTTAATGTGGTCGCCGAACGCGACTTATACCCGTTACCCCGCATAGACGACATATTAGGCTGCCTGCGAAACACCAAGTTTATGTCGAGTTTAGATCTAAACAAAGGGTTTTGGCAATTAGAATTAGATCCCGAAACCAAGGAAAAGACTTCCTTTGTCACTGTCCATGGACAGTACGAATACAATGTCTCGCCCTTTGGCTTAAACTCCTCTCCAGGCGCCTTTCAAAGGTGCATGTCAATCATTTTAAAGGGCTTAGAGTGGGAGAGATGCCTTATTTACATAGACGACATATTAGTTTTCTCACCCACATTCGAACAACAGTTAGCTGATCTCATCACAGTTTTCGATAGGTTTCGTAAGGCCAATCTTAAACTAAAGCCCTCCAAATGCCAATTCGGACAGAAACAATTAAAATACCTTGGACATATCATTAGCTCTGAAGGAGTTCAACCTGACCCCGAGAAAACCGCCGCAATCGATAACTACAAAAGACCTGAAACACTCAAGCAATTACAGAGCTTCTTAGGACTTGTAGGCTATTACCACAAATTCATACCACACTATTCTGAGATTTGTGAACCACTTAACGCCCTCCTACGTAAGGACAACGAATTTAAATGGACACCGCAATGCGAGGAAGCATTCGGAAAACTACGCAAGGCACTGGTACAAGAGCCACTACTTATATATCCGGACTTTTCCAAACCCTTCATACTACAAACGGACACTTCAGGATACGCTCTAGGAGCCGTGCTCTCGCAAAAGACCGATAAAGGGACATTGCCTATTGCTTACGCTAGCAAATCACTAGTGGACTACCAACGCCGTTATCCCGCTATCGAGACCGAAGCCCTCGCTATTCGATGGGCCGCTTTACATTTTAGGCACTACTTGCTTGGACATGAATTCCATGTTGAGACTGATCATAAGCCGCTTAAGGCACTATTTGAAAGACCACCGAGAAATTCACGCCTAGCCCAATGGCGTAATGAGCTACTTATGGAATTCGGCGGTTTCAATATCGAATATCGACCTGGTAAAGCTAATGCCAACGCAGATGGACTTTCACGCGATCCTCGACATGACGTGGACTTCTCTGACTCCGCTGACGAAAATGAATACGACGAGCAGGACCATCCTCGAATGGTTGCTGTAGCCGTGAAAGGACAGGATTATGGCAAGGGCAAAGCTCCTGCCAAACCACCGCGGAGACTTCCTACTGAAGAAGCTTGGAAACGACTTACTCGACAACTAATGGGGCTTCCCCCAGACGCTCCCGTTAACCTCCCACCCGAGTACGTTAGGGAACGCTTTTATCGCATGTTCGGAGGACCAGGAAATGACATTCTACCGGACCCGACGCGTTTCATTTTCTGTGGAGTCATCGACGACCCATGGCCCGAAGGAGTCGAGATGCCCTGGAAGCGCTCGACCGCACCCGGACCGCCGACTGAGCCAGCCCCGACTCGAGAACCAGTGAGTGAATCTGCCCCTGGACTTTCAGCAGCCCCTGATCCATTAACTAGACTTACGCTGCCACCAGAGCCCCCGACTGCTCCAACACCGCCCGCACCTGGCGCTGCAAGCGAGAGCTCAACTCGTGCCACTGCTGGTACTCCTGATCCCACTAGACCCCGGACACTACCAACAACTGCTAGGAAAATATATGGTGGTCTGCCAGAGGTCGAGGAGTTCCATACCTTAATTAAGGTCGCCTACGCCTGTGGACCCCGAATACAACTACAACGCCCCGAACAAGTCTATGACACCGGCGAACACATATATTTACCACACTTCCAACAGTATGAAGGAAGAAATCTCCTCAATTATCTACCATACATTGAGCGCAGGGACAAACAATTTGGCCCTATTTGGTGGTATTTGCACACACGACAGTCGCCAGCTGACGAAAAGGCGGCGACTGCCCTAAACTTAGAAGCCCATCATTACAGACTTTGCCCCTACACTGCTATCTTATACTTACATCCCATAATGCCAAACGACCACAGACCAAAACTATGCGTACCCAGACTGCTCATTCGACAAATACTTAAACATGAACACGACACTCTATTCGGTGGACACCCAGGTAGGGATCGTCTACTGAGTAAACTTAAACAATGTTATTACTGGGAAACCATGGGTAAGGACGTCGATGAATATGTAAAACGATGCGTGCTCTGCCAGCGATCACGAAATTTACCTCAAAATGTTCGAGCCGCGCTCGGAGATAACCCACTGGCCAGTGCTCCTATGCACCGCATGTTCGTCGACATATTGGATACTCGGGTCTTGTCCCGAAAAGTAAATCGGTATGTTATTGCCTTTATTGACCAATTCACCAAGTTAGTCATCGCCGCCGCTCTGCCTGACCAAACAGCTAAGAGTGTAGCTCGAGTTTTCGTCGAAGACGTAGTGTGCCGCTATGGCGCTCCCGAGGAACTAGTTTCCGATCGAGGAGGATGCTTCGTTTCAGAAGTTATGGAAGCCCTATGTGCTAGGCTACACACCTTTAAGCGAGCAACTTTGAGTTACAATCCGAAAGCCAACGGAGAAATCGAACGTTTCAACCGCACACTACTATTCCTCTTGAGAGTAGCTTTACCTAGAATGACCATACTACATGGGATGAAGTCCTACCCTACTGCATAATGTCCTACAATTCCGCAGTACACGCTTCTACACATTACCTTCCTTTCATGCTCAGGCACGGATTCCAACCCCGTGTACCGGGTGGAATCGAGACACAGACCGATTAGGGACGCTATCCCGGAGCCGAAGCTTATCTTGCTAACGTACAACGATGGTTAGCTACGATTAGAGATCGAGCCTATCGCTCCATGGAGTCGGCTAAAGAATATAGGAAACGTTATTACAATCGCAAAATTAAGGTCCCAGACTATAGAGTCAACGACCATGTATGGGTCTATCCATATTACACAACACCTGGTCTATCACGTAAGCTGGAACGCCGATGGTGTGGACCGTATCAGATCACTAAGATTATGTTGCCCTGCATCTGCGTCAAACTTCCCGGACAGCCCAAAGCCTCCGACCATGTAGTTCATGTTAACCGCACCAAACCATACTACAGACCACTAAGTAGTTTTCCGGACATGGGCGATTTGTTGAAGGCCGTGCCTCCCGCTTACATTGAGGCTGCACTACAGGAACCCGGAGAAACTATCCTCGCCGACAAATATTTTGCCAGGGAATTACAGGCTGCCGACCCAGAGGCAGTCGACCGGCTGCGCCAAGATATCGACGGTGCATCCGACACCACAAGTGTGGAGATCGGTGATCCTAACCTAGTATACACGCAAGCTCAAGCTGACACACATCGCGCCGTAGTAGAACAATTAGCCATTCAGGCCCCAGCTCAAGGCTCATCCGGAGCTCCGCAACAAAACAGGTTACCTATTTGTGATCCCGATAGAACTCCCGACACCGAATGGCCTGCTATCGCACAAGAACTCGCTACACAAGACCCTGCTCAGTTGCCTTACGCACTTGATAAACCCCAAGGCTCATTCTCACCGGAATACGGACAACATACTGCCCCAGTTACCATACGGGAACAAGAGCGATCCGTCAGAACTGAGGAACCGACTAGACCCTTAGCCCTGACACGCTCAGGCAATGGCCGCTCGTTACGACCATTCAACGTCAATGACTTAGGCCTTGTCGAACTACTTGCTTCACAGGATCCAGACGAGTCCTCGCCTCACACGCCCGAACAAGCCATCTCTCCAACTTCAACCGTAGAACACGCAGTCCAGACCTCGCCGCTTACGCCTGCCCAACGCCGTGCTGCAGCTGCTACACAGACTTACCGCAGCCCCCGCTCACAACGCTTAATCATTGACTCGGACAAACCCCTAGCACCGTACCACCTCCCTCATGAATCCCCAAAACTGCTTGAACAACAATATCCCAAACCCCGACACGCATATTCCGCTCCACCCACTCCACTCCCACATACGCCATTAATGCCGCTAGGATTTGAAGCTACGTTAGAGGAGTATATCCCAGACGAATGGACCACACCGTACTCGACACCTCCTAGACCACCACCTACGCAATCCGCTCCAGTTTATAGCCAGCCTCCCGTAGCACCAGCCCCAGCTAGAAAACCCGTACCTAAACCACGACAGAAACCAGTTAAAACCCCCACCCCGGCTAACGAACCAGCGTCTTCTGTAGATTCCGAGGATACATCACCCGAAACTGTGGAATCCCCAACACCGCCGCATCGATGGACAATCCCACCCTTACTCTCACCCCTCGCGGAACGTAAAGCTAGAACCCCATCTCAGCATTGGATAACGCCAGTTGCGTTATCACCCCTACCGGAGCAAGAGACTGGTACACCTCAGGTTTATTCCTTTGGTCGCTGGACCACTCGGAGACAAAACCAACAAGCAGAGTGGGAATGGGCATTAGAAGAAAGGAAGAGGATCAGGGATGAAGAAGCCCGTGCTCGAGGGGAACTTCAGGATGCAACCGATCTAGTAGAATATTTAGCAGAACCTATCATACAGCACCCACCCTCGGAGGCCCAAACGGCCGCCGACGGCATAGTGACAGAATTTGTTGAAAGCTTGGCTAGGAGACGTGAGGAAAGGGAAAGAGATACGAAAGAGTCACGCCGACCCACCGAATCTTCGGAGGGCGGCGAAGCCAAACGATCGCGAAGACGAGCCGTCTCCACGGCTAGCGAAACAACTTCAACCATAGGCGAATCAACCCAGGGTTCTTCTATTCGGGGGAGGAAGAAGGCGCCGCCGCGCAGCGCATTCTCCGCCATAAAAGAGACTCTAGCTCGACCCGCACGCGCCAAAGCTCAACCGCACGTTACTTGGGAAGACTGGGAAGACGAAATACCCCTAAGTCAACTTTTACCGGGACCTAGTCGAAGACCCCGCTTCGAACTTGACCCCTCTACTGAGGAAAGCGAGGGATCTCCGGAGTTAGGACCTTTTGATGAAAAGACTGAGGACCGGACTGAGCCTCCCGAACCCACCAGACGGCAACCACACCGTCAGGCTAGGGACCGCCGCCGAGTGTATACGGACTATATACCACACGGACCAGAAGCCCGAGTGGTAATCCCGCGTATGATTCCCCGAGAGCCTGCTCCCCGACCCCCTGCCCCAGTTAGACAAACTGTGCCTTTTGCTCCACCGACTCGACATCGTGACCCCGTCATGCCCATGAATCCACCAGCTAGGAGTGATCGTGCCCAGCACGACATGTTTGAACCTTTCAGGGACATATTTGACGACCAGGACATTGAGGACATGTTAGCTGCACATCCTGATTTGGAACCGGACGAGAATGACGGACAACGACAATTACAACTCGAAGACATTGGACTGGAAGTAGTCCGACCTCCAAGACAACCACCTCGGGGAAGACGATATTAGCACGGACGCCCGTCCAAAACATCACCCCAAGAACTCGGGCTCCCGCAACCAACGCCCTCAAGAACCGCCACTAATGGCGATGAATATTATTGCAGGAAATACCAACCGTCAAATCAACAAAATGGAACAAAACCCGTCGCCGCGTGTGCCGTTTTACACCATCAACTACGCCGCTCCCATCGAAACATTTCTATCGAAAGGCACACGCTGGCCAGAACTATCAAATATGGCTCCGTTGGGTCAAACATTCACGCAATATCCAATCGAGTATGCTTCAACGGAGCAAGGATACCAACTCTTGGTCACTTATCTATTCGACGAGGACCAAGCCAGACAAGACATCTCTGATCTCAAGTTGGGAGCTCGAGACGTTAAATCTATCTCTCGGAGAAACAAGGCAAAGTTTCTCGATCCCGAAACAACGGAGCGCCTTCGCCCCGCCCTACCGCACCTCATGCGAACAGTGCTTCTTGAAAAATTCAAAATACCAAAATTCCAAAACGCCTTGCTCGCCACCGGTCATACACAACTACTCGAGGCGAATCGCGCCGACCCGTTTTGGGGAATCGGTCTCGGACCGGAAGACATCGCCTTCGGCCGACGCCCACGACCATGTCACAATGTCATGGGCCGTCTGTTGGAAGAAATATGAACATTCATCCGCCACGGAATTGCCACCTGGCCAAAGGTACTCATTCTGGGCGACAACATGGCCGCACCGCTAGTGAAAATGGCTGCCTCGAAGGGATGGTTTGCCATCGCTTGGAACGGTGCTACTATGCAATTCCTGATACGCCTGGCGACGTGTATTGCGACGCCTCAAACTGAGACTATCGTGATACTTGGCGGATATAAGGCCGCCCTTCGGTCCAAACCATTCGAAGGTCGTCTTTTGGACACCCCAAGCAAGGCTATGCGCCGTGTGCGCCGCCACATCTGCTCTTTCGATTACCTTCTGAACGACGGAGCGCGAGCAATCATTGCCCCACCTCCACCAGTCTGGGACGTTGGACAAGATGACGCGGGCACGTGGACTAAGGAGTTTACCCAGCTATTCCAGGACATTAAAGGCCAATTCCCAGACCGGGCACGGAAATCAACGATGCCCCAATACCCGTCTGAACTGTGGGAAAACGACGCTTGGGAAACGGGTCCCAGCGACAACCCACCTGCGGAACCTCAGATCACGGAGCCATATGTTGGCTTCCTTCGCCAATGGGTGGAAAAGCAACTATCGTGATGAGGAATGAGTTCTTAAGAAAAGGAGATAAATACAGGACAATGACACAGGGACTACAAACCCACGATTGCACAGTATATATTTATCACCACCAGATGTATATAGCCATTCATGTTATTACATTTCTGTCGATGTGTGTATGTTATAGCCAAAGGGAGATTCAGGTTAAGTAAGCACCCAAACAAAATTTTCGATCCCAGGTAAAAAGTCATTTTTCCCCTAAAAATATAGGAGGAGGACTGGAGGAGGACTCGGTTTGGAAATTTTCAGAAGAACCACTTAGTGAACAACGGGTCATACATAAACGAAACATTGACCACTTAGAGTGATCCGGCTGAGCCCTAGTAAATACATTAAGTGCCCAGCCTCAAATACGAAATAACAGAAGTACCAAGCGGCGAATGCGTCCTGCTACTGCTTCTGCAATAGGCCGAACTAAGGCTGAACTAAAATTTTGGAGAGGTCTCCAGTTGCGAGACCTCGGGGCAGACTATCTTTGACCAAAGGATATTGGAAAAGGGATAATTCACTTGCACTCCGTACAATTAAGTCCAAAAATTTCCATTAAAAATATAAGAGATGTAACAGGCCCGTTCCGGCCCCGTTACGAGTCTCTTAAGTAATTTCGGTGTCAAAATTATTCGAGAACATCGAGGAAAGCCTTCAGGGAGAATGGGACGACTCTGGTATTGTGAACAAATTCGTTATCATTTTTATGCCGTATTTTATAACATGACTCGTTTACCATTTCATGCCGTGATTCGTTATCATTTTTATGCCGTATTTTATAATATGATTCGTTTACCATTTCATGCCGCGATTCGTTATCATTTTATGCCGTATTTTATAACACGATTCGTTTACCGTTTCATGCCATGTTTTGTTATCATTTTATGTCGTATTTTATAACATGATTCGTTTATCATTTTATGCTATGCTTCAATTATCATTTTATGCCGTAATTTATAACGTGATTCATGTATCCTCCTTATTACGTGTCTGATCTCAGGGACGAGTGTTGTGCGAAGCAATTGGAACCAAGTGATGAGAAGTAGGCTGTCTCAACCGCTTTAGGAGGCAGGGGAGTAAGCCCCGAACCAATAGGAAATCGAAACTAGGCAAAACCCCGACCAGTCACCTCTATACGCTAAAGATTTGACGGTTATGACCGTCCGGGAATAGGAGGCCCCTGGCTGCACGTTCAAGAAAACAAGTTTGTTAAAGACAGAGGTCAAAAATATCAAATTTACGTGGTTCCGGCAATATACCACGTAATGGTCACGGAAAACAACAAGTCGAAATGAGCAGACATCATACTTTTAGTAGCTTTCGCAACTATAAAGGACGACGGATGCCGGGTTAATTCGAAGGCCCGCCACCGTCTACTGTACCATGATCCGAACGATAACCGGAGCTGGTTGGTAGGACACCTTGGGAGTTGTGATTGGACGTCCACAGACGCCCCGGACAGCGCCGGAATTTCGCTCGTAACGTGTGGAGACAATCGCTACTTACGCTAGGTAGGATTGTCGACGTGGAACCCAGACTGCCACCTTCCACATATCTGGGGACATATCAGATATAAAATATGTACTTGTATCCATTTGTGTGTGTGCCCTGTGGACAACTTGTTAGGCAAAACTGCCTTGTTTCTGCAGCCCATCGTAGTGTGCAACTAATACAAGCCCATGCTTTAGGTCATCCTCGTTGCCCCGCCCCGCGTCCGAACCGGTGCATACGACCCCTTGTTTCGTTCATCCTGACTAGTTGAATACAACGACAGGTGCCGGACCTGCACCCGAATCCCTGCTGACTCGCTATAGCCACGCAAAGATGCCTAGAAAGCAGTTGTCAACCGCTGATGGGCACCGATAATTCGAGATTTTTCGTTCAACTCTAAAATGGGCAAATCGCCCCTCATTAGATTCCTCTCGGTGAGACATTTTCAAAAATACCCGGCGGGTCTCGATCCGCCGTCCCGTTAACCCGAACGACCAACAAACGCACCCCCATTGTAGCCACGACTCTCTCTAATCGCACCGATTTTAGTACCGCTTTTACTCCTACCGCCCCAGTGGCGATATCACCCCTCATTTAAATCGCCGTTGGACGGTGAGTCCAACGATACCCGGCGGGCGTCGCTCCGCCCCTCCGTTAACGCAGGAGAGCCCGCTAAAGCTCCCCATACTAATACATATGGGAACCCATAAGTGGGTTCCGACCAGCTCCTACGTCTAACCCCCTTGTGTTTGGTATCAATCGACCCCGTTTTCCGTCCTGGGACCGAATTTGGCCCCAGCCCCTCGAAAATCTTCCGGGATAGCCCTGGTCCCGCTACCCTTCCCACATCCGCCTCGTGTCCTCGCTGTCCTTTCGTTTTTGTCCTGGTTCTCTCTCTAACCGACGTTTCTGGTCGGTTTTCTTTTGTCGTCGTTGTTGTTGTTGTGTTTTATGTGGTTTGAGTTAGTGTTTATCCTGGAGCAAGCCTTTCTGTCGCTCAGGACGCATCATGTCTGACGTGTGTAGCATGAGTGTTTGTGCATGTGTATGTGTGTGTGTGTAGGGATAGATATATAATACATGTATATGTATGTAAGTATCCCCGACTATATATAAGGTCACATGAAAAAACGGACGCACGAGGACATCACGTACAGTAAAGTTGATAAAATTTTAGAGGAGGGTTTTACGGACGGACAAAGTTAGACGCTGACCAGATCAGACTAACGGGGGGCGACTTTCAGGCCTTCCTCCATGACCCTAGGGGCCTTTGAAGTAGGGCCCCTGATCGTTCAGGAGTGCGTTAAGGTTAGCTCCGTCTCTGGCCTCGATACGGATGACTCTCCCGTCGTCGGCT
>JASANE010001107.1:0-12868 GCA_030248225.1 Trileptium ribeirensis
ATAAGCATGGCCACTACTCCGCGTACATATAGTAACCCACGTCGGGCATCCGACATGTCAGATACACTGGCAGTACGAATACAGTAGTCGGCTGCCCGGGTGTTAGGTATTTTGTTACCAATTTAGTTTCTGCCGTCTTACCAAAAAATTAATTTTCTTCTAAACACAAGAAATATATCTAACCCAATAGCTATAAAAGTGGAATTAGAAGTACCCAGCATGCGCACATTTATTTTTAATACACATTATTCACATGAAGTCCAGGTTCCCATTTTGCACACCAGGGATTTTAATTTGGACACAACACATGTCTTAATAAAGACAATAACGAAAATATCTATTAATTATATAAGCTAAAGCTATCGCTCACCGGTATGTGTCTCAGATGTACAAAAATTGGGAGTACCGCTCTTTCACAATTTAATAGGCTTCATTGCAAAAATATAGAAATCAACCGAGAATGCGATAACAAAATTAGCAGATAACTACAAATGTTTAAGCTATAGAACTTTGTGGTGAATGTGAGCAAACAGGTAACAAAAAATCACCAACTATTGATCAATCAACAAAAAATACGACTTTTATGTTATAGTAGATCCAACCTAAAATAATTGCTAAGTACAGCCCCTAAATGTGACATGGGCCACTAAATCTGACATGGGCCACTAAATCTGACATGGGACACCAAATCTGACGTGGGTTACTATATGTACGCGGAGTAGTGGCCATGCTTAGTATGTACATTAAAGAAATTTTGAGCCCTCGGGTACCCGCGAAATTTTACCCTTTCTCTTGAGCCACTAGGCCTAGAGAATATTTTCAGGCCCAGGAAGGCCAGCACTTGAAGACCTATGTCAGGGGGAGTTGGAAGTCTACCATTATTGTCTTTAAATTTATTATTCTGCATTTAGCTTCCCAGTAGTTAATTCTTGACATTAGCCAAGCAGGCTACACGAAGAAGACATGGACCCATTATATTTACTTGACCCTAACGCCTAACCAGAGAATTTAAGCGAAGGATTTTCTGCTTAAGAATCCTGTGAAACTGATTT
Source organism: Trileptium ribeirensis (assembly GCA_030248225.1). Taxonomy (NCBI): domain Eukaryota; kingdom Metazoa; phylum Nematoda; class Enoplea; order Enoplida; family Thoracostomopsidae; genus Trileptium; species Trileptium ribeirensis. The sequence continues at coordinate 1,053 of JASANE010001107.1, forward strand.
AAATCCTTGTCCCATGATCTTTGTGAAAACATATAGTTAGTTTTTAGTTAGTAATTAGTTTTTCGGGTGGATACTGCTTAACACAGCCTTTTACATAGTGTCCTCTAAAGCTAATGTATCATTCACTGCTTTAAACTGTGCTCAGTAATGGAACTGAATAGACCATTTAGTCATTTCGATGACAGTGCACTATGCCAGATAAAAGCATACATGAAGTGGCGACTAACTAGACAAAATCACTCACTAATTTCCATAGCGTGTGCTAAACCTTTCAGAACATTGCAACCCTCTATTCGAGGTTATTTTCGCTATCCACGGTACCCGCTGCGCCTTTTATCCCTTCCCCGCGGGATTAGGATTTGAGTCCGTACCCGGCCTGGCCCACGGATACCCGTACCTGTGCAGACCTCAGCACATTAGACATGGGCAGCCTGTCTTGCTGTATTTTTATCCCTCTTAATCGGAAATGTATTATGTTTTCAATAATGCCACTTTGAAATTAATAGAAATTAATTCCACTTTCATTAATAGAAATTTTAAAACATATGGGCACAGCTAATGTAATAATAGTTTACGGTGTAGATAACTCAGTGAAATTTCGTGGATAAATGGTGGATGTACGGGTATGTTTTATACTGCGTTTTGCCTCATGATTCAGAACGTTGTGTTATCGAGAGAAAATCTTTCGCATCTTTATCTTCGTTAAAAGACCACAATGCGCACAACAGAACAACGGATATTTTAGGAATATAGACACGGTTACACGTTCAAGCATTTTGCACAAAATTTGAGCTAAAAATTTGGGTTCAAAGTTTGATCAAAATGTGACTTATATTTTTAACGAAAAAATAACGCAAATTGCTGTTATTCAAGATATGAGCTCATATTTTTTGCTCAAACATTTTCAAGATATGTGTACTTTGTTCTTGATTCGCTAAAGTTATGCTACAAAAGTTTGAACAGTATTGACACGTTCACATTCACCAAACGTGCAAAAATGGCTTTCAAATTTTTATTCATATTTGAGTTTGGATCAACTTTTGAGCTAAAATTTTGAATGCGTGAACAACACACCTGAAATATACAAATCTTGTTGGGAATATGGCTAGTTAATGTGAAAGGTAGCAAGCTAAATCAAAATTGGAACAGTCCCGGTTTCGATATGCAAAGCCAAAGCATATTGTTTAAAATATGCTCTAGTCTTATACACTCAAAATAATATCCATGAAATGTAAAAAAAGTTTTTTTGAACTTCGCACCACCAGATATTCTTTTAAAATCCAAACAAATCTGCCTTGAAGTTTCAAAGAACTATCTGTGAAAATTCAAAGATATGTATATAATTCTTTAAAAGATAATTCTTTGAAATTTCAATTAATATTCGTTGAATTTTAAATGAATATCTGGTGCTGCAAAATTCAAAGTAACTTGTTTTAAATTTCTTGGAAACTTATTTTCAGTGTGCAAGCCTTAGGTTTTATTCATGTCTATTCGTTAAGCCTAGCTGTGCTAACCTTTCTGTTTACCGTAAAACGTAATGGCACACAGCGTTAGCTTTGTCAGGTTCAATTGCCGACGTACGTGATAAAACTTTAGATAAAAATTTTAGACAAACTATAGCAAAACGTCGCAACTCAATCCATATTTAGTTGTTAGTACCCAGGTTATGTAAAATTTAAGTAGATTTGATTTCAGTCGATCACGTGCAGCTTTGATCAAAGAAACTGGTTACAAAGCGGCAACATTTAGTTCAACGTTGATGTCACGACGGTTTGATCAGTTACAAGGCTCGATGGCTAACCCTTTGACAGATATAAAAGCCAGTCGAAATGGCTACGGTCTGTTTCTGAAGGTAAAGAATTTCGAGTCCATACGACTCATTTATTTTTGCATCGGCCAATGCCGAATTTCTCTTATCTGAATCAATTCAAGCCACATCTGTGCTCATCACCACGTCTATAGTCACGCACGATTGAAACAATTTGCAACGAAACAGCTAGATGCTTCAGAACACTTCTCCCGGTTTTTGTTTACGAAACGTTCGTAAAGCTTTGTTTTTGGTTCTTCAGTGCTTGTAGTAATAATCAATGATAGTCCACTCTACTGAAGAATGTAACATTCTTCACGTTTCCCATATTCAGGTCCACGGTACATCACAAACATTACACACCCCCACCTTCCCCACCTTGTTCTTAAATCGCTACATTTACACCACAGCGAATCTTGGACTATCCAATTCAGAGCCCCATTCTTAGGACCTGGTGACCTGAATTAGGTATTCAAGAGCCTAGGAAGTCTAAGCTTGGTAGTGAAGAACATGGGGTCTGTATTTGGTATTCAATAACATGGATGGTCTCAATTTGGTGGTCGAAGAACTGGATACAGTGTGAATATGGATGGCCCAAGAACATGCTGAGGATTATGGGGTTGCGTCATGTTCATGAACCTAAATGTGGAACAGTTTTACAGTTTAACTTTTAAAGAGTAGATGATAGCAAATTGTCGCAGATTTCTATTATATATATATGTTTATTCATATTTACAACTACATAGTTAAAAAAATAGGCGGTATGCTTTGTAGTTTTTCTCTCTAAAGTTTTTGTTTATCACTTGCACCAATATATATATACCTTTTACTACGGTACTATACTACACAAATAACCAAATTTATTCTGGTTCATTTTATATTTTTAATATTATATTCGAGCTTGAATACCTTTTGAAAGTATTGAACGAATTGTATATTGGTTTCTTAGTTTTATATATATCAAAATTGAAATTTTTCCTATATTTCCTATGGCAAATATTAACTAGTTAACTATCTAAAGTCGTTTACCGAATCTAGCCTTTTAGACATTTTTAACTCTCTATATAAAACAAATATTTAACCTGAAAATATTCCGGGATTCCTGAATAACTGAACAGAATGGGTTCGAGCTACCCTTATTTGGCCTATTGGAAACTCTGTATTGGCCACGTCCGTCTCTCTAAAACGCGACGCTTTAAGCGATGAATCTCGGATTTTCAGATTTTCCGGTCAACAATTAAAAATGTAGCTTTGACACTGGAAATTCGATAATAACATTTTCAATAGAAAGTGCATAGATATTCAGTGCTGGTGGTGCAGCGATTGGACACAGTTTAATTCTGCGCTGGCTTCATTGATTATATGGTCATTTTTGAATGAACTAAAATGCTTTCCATCGGAACAGCCGAGCTTAGTCGAACATGGTTCATGAAAACCTGAGCCGAGCCAGAGATTAAAAATCTAGCTTTTCCGCATCGGTAATATTTAGAGTAAATTATAAAACACTATGGTGTCCCTTCGCCTATGAGCTTACCCAATAGATAATTATAACAATTATTTGCTACTGCGTCATCGTGCGTTAGCCATTTTTAACGCTACGATCCATGGCTATGTGCAAATTTTTCTATGCACTAATGCACTAATCGAGTTTGTCGTGCGGCATGCGTTTGGACGTACTTTGTTGTTCGCTCACTTTCTGAGCTTCCTTTAAACAGCATAAATGGCTAATGAAACAAGGCTCTTGCTAAAATGAATTAGGTTCAATCCTCCGCGGTGGCAATAGATTGCTCATCAATTGTATAAAATACACAATAATTCATGCGAGCAACTGAGATTCAGATGCGAAGCTCACCACGTTCATGTTTATTGCAAAACTGTCAGTTGTTTATCATAACCGTACAGTATTCAATAAACTATGTACTGACTGTGGTTCGGATATAGTAATGTTTCCATGTTAATTCCTAATAAAATGGCGACAACATTATATATCATGAATCTTGGTTGCTGTCATAGCCGACATGCTGTGACATTGTTTTCTCATTTGTCTGATCGTATATTAATTTCAGCGGGATTAATATTTTTGTTTTGCTTATATTTAAAACGCAAACTCACGTTTAAGCTATACAGATATACATAATTTATTTTAATAACAGTGTTGGTTTACGTAGAAAATTATTATTTAAGTCATTCCGGTGCTGACACGGGAAGACTACGTATTGTACACATTTCAGGGCACTTCATTGTCGACACGATTGGCAACACATAGCAGTGCCAGCTACCCAATCAACAGTGCGACTACGGGCGATACGATTGACCCACGCTCGCATTCGTGCGATACCTACTGGAAGTTGCGCCGGGCATCACTGCCCACTATCCTCCGGCATCATATTGACAATAATTGCGATTGTTCTTCGTAGAATAATAGCTTAATGTGTGAGTCCACTTTAGGTACCTACACCATGGTTGTTGTTTTGTCAAAATTATGAGCAGCATCGTTCGCGTTCACTAAAATACCAATGGCTGCTCTCACGGAATTTTCGTACGTGCACATTTCTTCATTTCGCAATGTTGTCCGGGTTCACCAAATCATATCCTGAATCGGACAGGTACGTTCGCGATCTGTCTGTGTATTGTAGTATACGCAAAAAACGCGATTGGTAATCGAGTTTTCCAGTCTACGCGATCAGAAAAATGCTGTTGTGGTATCACAAACGTTTGTTCGCATACATAAGAAAAATCTTTGTTTGCGTACACGTTTACGATGCTGAACAGACATCACAAAGAACAATCCAAGCATACGCACCTAATGTAGACTCACGCATAAAATTCTTTTGATATTTCATGATACACAGAGGGCACAGCATAAACATGTTCTTCGACTTTCTGTCATCCTTCACCGGGGCATATCCTATCGTGTCTCTATGGCCATCTCCCTGACGGCAAAAGATTTTTCTGTGGAAAGTAAGTACCAGACAATTTAGGGCTCCACTTAATCGGGATAGATTCTAAGCTGCAGTGTTATTAACGTGGCGTTAGCTCAAATTTATTTCATTTTTTAAAAATCATAGCATTCTTTATGACCAAACTGGTGTCGCAAAAATATATATTCATCCGGGTTGGCCCACTGGTCATGCCCAAACATTGAATCTTAGGATATTTGGGTATTTTTGAGCTGACTATTTTTGAGCTGGCTATTTTGGGGTATTTTTGGACTATGATTATATTCTTCATCACTTTTAGGCGTTGGAATCTTTTAATATTACCATTGTTTTGTTTCGTAATTAAAAAATGTTTTTATTTCAGAGAAATCGTATATTATTTATTTTTATACATTCCATAGTATTAATGCTATATAATGTTGTATAGTTTTGTATACTTAGGTTATATTTTTGGAATTGTAGATTAATCTTTGTTGTAGTGTGTATTTGGCTTAAACTTGAATTCGGTTGAAAATGCATGGGGTGGATTGAAAACGACGTAGAATTCTTTAACTGAAATTATACCGACAGTGAAAATAAACCATGGTTGTTTGTCTTTTAGCTCTTGGTACAGGGTACCCGGACGCTGACAATAGTCAAAATACATTCCATGAAACTTAAGAGAAGTATCCTTTGATTTTGCACCACTAGATATTCTTTTATAATTCAAACAAAGATTGTTTGAAGTTTTACTGAAATTTAAATAAATATTATATTTTTGAAAAATAATTCTTTAACATTTCAATAAATATTTCTTTAAAAATTTTATAAGAATATCTGATGGTGCAAAAATCAAAGAATAATTCTCTTGAATTTCATGGAATGTATTTTGATTGTAGGAGCTTGTAATTTCTTCTATATGTCTATTTTCTTGCTTCCGGCCAAGCCAAATCTATTTTAGTTAAAGCCCTAAATCCGTTGCATTGAGCCGCTACTTCGAGCTCTAGTGATATATCTAGGTAATCTAACTACCGTCAGGATTCACTCGGATCGCTGACATTGTCAACAGTGTTGTTCTTCCGTTCTGTTTCGGTCGCGCTAACGTTGGTTTTCTAGTCTCATGTTCAACAGTAGTCGATTCAAAGTTTTGTTGCTCTACTGGCTTTGAATAGGCTTAGGAAATTTTCTTCCATGAATGTGTAACTGATACCTACAATTTTCAGAATGTTATGGTCGTTGCTCTGCTTTGTAGTCCTTGTAAATATCTATATAGGTGAGCAAATTTTTTTCAGGTGAAATTTAGTTATGTATCATACTGTTTTATATCTCTCAGGTTGTTGACTATTTAAGATTGGTAGAGGGGCTTGAAAACGCTTAAGCTTCATTAATATATCGAAAGCGAAAATATATTTGAATTTTTGTGGGATTTTCAGATTTTGGAATAGGTCCGCTGTAGTTTCGATACTGGAATGTACAATCGAACTGCAGCGGCGAGTAGTATTTGGCGGCTGTTCTTTTTGCGTTGAGTAAATTAGAGATTGTTTGTTTCTTGTTTAGTAACCTGAAAATTCTGTCTTCTAAATATTCCTAAATGCTTCTCATTGCTATTGTTCTATTAAAACAATTAAAAAAGGTCTTATAGTCTTTGGTTTGCCTAAGGACCTAAACCGGATCAATTTTTGATCATCAATGGTTTTCCAAATGGCCTCGCTTACAGTTTTGCAAACCGTTTGGCGAGGCGGCCCTACTTACTGTGGCCTAGACAATGGCCGACAGCCTATGGCCCAATGCCCGTTCCTAACGGAGGTTACAGGCCTCGCTTACAGTTTTGCAAACCGTTTGGCGAGGCGGCCCTACTTACTGTGGCCTAGACAATGGCCGACAGCCTATGGCCCAATGCCCCGTTCCTAACGGAGGTTACAGGCCTCGCTTACAGTTTTGCAAACCGTTTGGCGAGGCGGCCCTACTTACTGTGGCCTAGACAATGGCCGACAGCCTATGGCCCAATGCCCGTTCCTAACGGAGGTTACAGGCCTCGCTTACAGTTTTGCAAACCGTTTGGCGAGGCGGCCCTACTTACTGTGGCCTAGACAATGGCCGACAGCCTATGGCCCAATGCCCGTTCCTAACGGAGGTTACAGGCCTCGCTTACAGTTTTGCAAACCGTTTGGCGAGGCGGCCCTACTTACTGTGGCCTAGACAATGGCCGACAGCCTATGGCCCAATGCCCGTTCCTAACAGAGATTAATATATATGTCAGAATTATGCGAACATGTTCGAGCTACCTCATGCAACACCAAAAATGGTTTGCAAAGCATTGAACACTCTAAGCTCGATAATTATAACTGCGCCAAAGTTAAGCTGAAGGATTATTTTATTTTTTGATGGTTTGAATTTAATATAATTGTTGTAGTTTGCCTAAAATAGATTTAGAATAAAATAGAAATTTTAATTTATTTAATTTTTTATAATAAATTAATTAATTTATTTAAATTTAAATTTATTGAAATAATTTATTTGATTTTTTAGGTTTTCCCTAAAATAGATTTAGATATAAAAGTTTTAAACTGTGATGTGTAATTTGGTTGTTCAGGTGATTTTGGTGCATGTTCGACAGTTTATTAAGTTTAATAACTTTTTAGATTTTAGTTGAAATTGGTTGAGTTTCATAAAGAAAGTTTTCCACATCTTACGAAACATGACAAAATTTTTGAAACATTCACTTTTCCATGAAAACAAGTCACAAACCTACCAGTCGCCTATACTTAGATTGTATATGTATAGTTTCGCAGGTTATACTGGCCATAGATTCAGTTGGGCTCCAAAACAAGTCACAAACCTACCAGTCGCCTATACTTAGATTGTATATGTATAGTTTCGCAGGTTATACTGGCCATAGATTCAGTTGGGCTCCAAAACAAGTCACAAACCTACCAGTCGCCTATACTTAGATTGTATATGTATAATTTCGCAGGTTATACCGGCCATAGATTCAGTTGGGCTACAAAACAAGTCACAAACCTACCAGTCGCCTATACTTAGATTGTATATGTATAGTTTCGCAGGTTATACTGGCCATAGATTCAGTTGGGCTCCAAAACAAGTCACAAACCTACCAGTCGCCTATACTTAGATTGTATATGTATAGTTTCGCAGGTTATACTGGCCATAGATTCAGTTGGGCTCCAAAACAAGTTACAAACCTACCAGTCGCGTATACTTAGATTGTATATGTATAGTTTCGCAGGTTATACTGGCCATAGATTCAGTTGGGCTCCAAAACAAGTCACAAACCTACCAGTCGCCTATACTTAGATTGTATATGTATAGTTTCGCAGGTTATATTGGCCATAGATTCAGTTGGGCTCCAAAACAAGTCACAAACCTACCAGTCGCTTATACTTAGATTGTATATGTATAGTTTCGCAGGTTATACTGGGCCATAGATTCAGTTGGGCTCCAAAACAAGTCACAAACCTACCAGTCGCCTATACTTAGATTGTATATGTATAGTTTCGCAGGTTATACTGGCCATAGATTCAGTTGGGTTGCAAAACAAGTCACAAACCTACCAGTCGCCTATACTTAGATTGTATATGTATAGTTTCGCAGGTTATACTGGCCATAGATTCAGTTGGGCTCCAAAACAAGTCACAAACCTACCAGTCGCGTATACTTAGATTGTATATGTATAGTTTCGCAGGTTATACTGGCCATAGATTCAGTTGGGCTCCAAAACAAGTCACAAACCTACCAGTCGCCTATACTTAGATTGTATATGTATAGTTTCGCAGGTTATACTGGCCATAGATTCAGTTGGGCTCCAACACAAGTCACAAACCTACCAGTCGCCTATACTTAGATTGTATATGTATAGTTTCGCAGGTTATATTGGCCATAGATTCAGTTGGGCTCCAACACAAGTCACAAACCTACCAGTCGCCCATACTTAGATTGTATATGTATAGTTTCGCAGGTTATACTGGCCATAGATTCAGTTGGGCTCCAAAACAAGTCACAAACCTACCAGTCGCGTATACTTAGATTGTATATGTATAGTTTCGCAGGTTATACTGGCCATAGATTCAGTTGGGCTCCAAAACAAGTCACAAACCTACCAGTCGCCTATACTTAGATTGTATATGTATAGTTTCGCAGGTTATACTGGCCATAGATTCAGTTGGGCTCCAAAACAAGTCACAAACCTACCAGTCTCCTATACTTAGATTGTATATGTATAGTTTCGCAGGTTATACTGGCCATAGATTCAGTTGGGCTCCAAAACAAGTCACAAACCTACCAGTCGCGTATACTGAGATTGTATATGTATAGTTTCGCAGGTTATACTGGCCATAGATTCAGTTGGGCTCCAAAACAAGTCACAAACCTACCAGTCGCGTATACTTAGATTGTATATGTATAGTTTCGCAGGTTATACTGGCCATAGATTCAGTTGGGCTCCAAAACAAGTCACAAACCTACCAGTCGCCTATACTTAGATTGTATATGTATAGTTTCGCAGGTTATACTGGCCATAGTTTCAGTTGGGCTCCAAAACTTTCTTGCCGCATTTAATATCAGTAACTTTGGCAATCTGTTCCGCTACATTGAGAATGTTTCGCTGCATAGGTTTCTCTGAAGTTTAAATGAAATTTGTTTTGGATTTTGCACCACTAGATATTGTTCTAAAATTCAAAGAAACATTCCTTGAAATTCCAAGAAATTATGTTTTAAACAATTACTTATCTTTTGAGTTTTTAAACATAATTCTTTGAAATTTCATGGAATATTTTTTTGAATTTTAAAAGAATATCTGTTGGTGCAAAATCCAAAAAATTTCTTTTAAATTTTACAGAAAGTATTTTGAGTGTAGCTAGGTAGGTGTTACCATCTTGAGATTCAAGATCTGGGGCTTTAGAAGGAAACCTAACCGTACTTATTGCATATCTGAGTCGGGACCTAACTGATATTGACATTATGGGGTGTCGTGAGATTTGATTGGTGCCATTACCAATGTTTTTGTTGGCTTTATTCTAAAACTCTGTATATATTCCTTTGATATGTTACAATTTCGGATATCAGCACTATTCTGAAACCTTACGCGATTACAATTCATTATCAATTAAATCAAACAAAGCTAAAGTATGTGTAGCTTATACTTGGAAGACAAGTGCTACAGTTATAACTGTAGTTAGCCTTCTCCAGAGTTAGTTAAACCCTCATATGTATACGTCTGAGCGATCATCTGGATGGATCCGACATCTTTAAAAGGTATTTGAATTCATTTGATATGAAATCAAATAAATTCTGATTTGTCTCAGCCGAAAAGTGACTATTTTTATTGTTTTTATAATTTGTTCATTGTTTTTGTATTTTTACACAAGTCTAACTTATATTCACTGTGATATTGTGATTTACATTTAGAACTTTAGACTTTATTGGAACATTTAGACTTTATTGTGACTTGCATTTAGAAAAGCATATTATATATATTTGTTTCCTGTGTTATATTAAGTATACATGATTAGTTTTTGTATATTTCTTAATATATTTTCACCGAACGCACGTACAGTTAAGGGCATAGACACCGGTGCTGGCTAGACCGAGGGTGCTTTTAGCCTCCGGAAGCCTATCTGAATGTTCGAAAGTTCCTAAATAATCACACTTCCATTGCATAATTTATAGTAGTCCTAAAACTGACCCCCATCTCACATTTGAGGTTGCAGTTACGCCCATAAATCCATAAATTGTATGTGTTTTTGTATCAAAGTTTATCTTATTTGTTGCTTAGAGGTGCTACTTAGAACCAGAACCTAGCAGGCCGTGGTAAAAGCTTAATCTAATGGCATGTACGACCGCTATGGAAACCGGCCACGTTTTTGGCTTTGTACTGCATGACAGACTGTGAAATGATTTTCCAACTACAGTTAAAGAATCCGGTCTATCAGGCGGGCATAAAAATTGCAGCCATGATATACGCAACCAGAACACTGATTTCTCCGAATATCCGTATTCTGTTCTACTAATTCTATCTAAGCACGAACCCAATCTTACGAAATCTCATGACCAATTTGGGTCAAATTTTAACCCTGTTTGTGTAATCAATTATTATATCATATTGCCATAATGAACAAATTGTTTTTACTATTAATCTGAGTTTTTGCTTTTATATATTGTTGTGTTCTGTTTGTAGTTTTTCCGGCGTGTTAGCGAATGTTGAGTATGCAAGTTTTATATAAGTAAATATTTTGTCAAACCGTTTTGTGGCCTAAGGTGTCTAATGGTTGAAATGTACTTTGCTAAAGATCGTTTAGTTTTTGAAAACAGGAAAATTTTATTAAGCTATTAATTACGAGCCTTTCGCTTTCCGAGCTTGAGTGGTTTTGACTCAAATTTCAGGAGAAATGTGCAAAAATGTTGCACATATGTAATAACGGTGACGCAGCTGCATGGCGCAACTTCCTAACACCATGCCCTTACGACCCCGGCTATCGTAACCTCAAGGGCGGACCCTAGGTTCTGAATTTTGTCCACTTTTCTTGGTCAGACCCAAGAAGTTACGGAGCTTAGCAGGCCGCAGGCGCGCTTCACGGGGTGTGTTCGGACCCCGCCCGATTGGTTGCGCACGTGTCTAGTATCTTGGCATGATTGCTGAGGTCCCCCAGGGAGGTGGACACCGAAACCTGCTCACAGGTCATGATGTCAAACCAATATTCCCTGTCCTAGTCTAATGGAAGTTGTTTTATCTAGCGTAATTTAAAGCGGAATGCGTAATAATTTAGCTTTACTATTTAAATTTTGGGTTTCACCTAGTTTATCCTCAGCAGAACACTTAATCAGTTGTAGCCATATGGCCCCCACAGGGTTCCGACAGTCCCTGAGAGTTTAACGTCGGACTACTTAGTCCACATATTAATAATCTGATTGTGTTAATATCTAGAGATTATGTTTTCCTAGTAAATTTTGTCTTTATCTGCGGGTACTAATTTCACGAATGAGTTCGGTAGGTAATTCGATAGGCCATCCTCGCCATAATTCTGCGTCTAGCAGGACAGCAAGGATACTAACCGAACCAAGTACAACGACATAGA
>JASANE010001108.1:0-19484 GCA_030248225.1 Trileptium ribeirensis
TGAGGTGGCTTCATGGTGAGGTGGGACATCATGGCGCGGCACTGCAGAAGACTACTTTAGGCAGAATATATACAATCCATATCTTGATTCGCTAATTTCGTCGCTTGAAGCTAGATTTTCTCAAAATAACGACGTCCAGTTTCATCTCTGGAACCTTCAGCCGTCCTCAATGCGTGAAATGGCATACGACGACTTCCAAAGCAGTGTTAACATAATTCACCAGGCTTATGGAATTGACAATTTTGAGGTGGAAGCATCTGGATGGTATCATGTTTGGAAGTCGAGAGAGTTAATTCATATGTCCTTAACTGACCTACTGAAGCACACCGAATTTTATCCAGCAATTCGCCAGGCGGTCCTCGCTCTGCTGATTCTTCCTGCTACTACCTGCACCGTTGAACGGTCCTTCAGCACTCTCAGAAGAGTGAAAACGTGGCTACGCTCCACCATGTCTGAGGAGCGTTTGTCTGGTTTATGCATGCTGAGCGTTCACAGAAAACGGGTAAATTCGAAGAAACCTGATTTCATGCAAAAAGTGGTTGACATTTTCGCGAGTCACCGAAGAAGACTACAATTTTTGTTTAAGCAGTAAGGTTAGCTGTTCTTGTCTGTTATACACGTACATTTTCTAATGTTGAATTTCTTCACGGCTAGTTTCGTAACCACATGAGCGAAAGGTAGCGATATGTCATGCCCCCCGCTGGAAAAATTTCTACGGGCGCCCTTGCGTGCAATGATCCCGGTTTTGCACTTATGAGAGCTAACGTTATAACAATTTCACGAAGCGGGCATTCGATATTTCTATTGCACTGGAGTCCAACTGTGTGCAACTGTTATGACCATATTGGCTACGGTGTGCAGTTGCTGCACATAAGTAAATGTGAACGACGCATTACACTTATATCATATACTTATATTTGATCGCTCTTGTGTGCTTAGACGCGTTGGTGACATATAATAATCTAAAGGTGCGTTCACACGTAAAACTTTTTGTTCAATTTTTGAGCTCAAACTTTGAACTTTGATTTTGGTCAAAATTTGAAAGCATTTTTATGTTTTTGATAAATTTAACGCCTGAACAATATTCAGAATTTTCTCGAATATTGTTTTACCGAATCAGAAACATAAAATAAAACTTGAAAATTTTTGAGCTCAAAACTTCAGCTCAAATTTGCATTGTGATTTGCAATAATTTTCTACCACAAATTAGCAGAGGATTTTATCAAATTGTGATCAAAATTTGAGTTCAAAATCAGAGCAAAAATTGATGTGTGGACGCACTTTACGCGATTTTGTTTAGTCTATCCGTACAAATTTGTTTCCTGAAAGAATTCACAAATAAATCACGCTTCATTTCCACAAAGATATCATTCGAGGCAAACCATTGTCTGTCAAATACTTCTAGAACTTTCAGAACGTATTTTCTATAAAGAAACTCATACAATTGTCTGCTCGAAGTGATTAAAAAAATTCTAAACATATTAGTGCACACCCGTCCCTCGATTACGGTGTTTTTTACGCCGGCAAAGTTTCTACCTGTTCTGCGTTGGACTATAAAGGTGTACATATAGTAGCGGTGTGGATCTTGTAGAATGGACAGTACTTGTTTTTCAATTTGGGCATCATAAAGGTTGGCCTTAGTTAAAGGCATGAAGAAATTGAGAATTGTAAAAAAGCAATCACAATTGTTTCCGCTGCCTTTATTGCCAACTGTCACAAGAAAAATGCTCCTTCAACTTTTTAGCAAGCATATAATCTTTGTAAATGAGCAATATTATTTGTAGACTGCCTCAGATGCATTCATGCGTTGACTCGGCATAAAAACTACGATACAATTTTGAGCCATATGTTAGCGTGAATGAGATACAATTTGGCTGATTGTTTGAAAACAATCGTAACTGACAAACCATGGCTCGAGCGAAACAGTTCCATAAACCATGAAAATTCAACATGTTTCAAATAATTTCATACCTACTCTTAAAGAATAATCATTCAGCTGTATAAGGGCAACGTATATATGATATGTTTTATTGCAGCATCTATATATAAGGTAGGAACGGATCGGTGGATTCGATCCCCAATTCGTGCTTTTGTGTACGATTAACTAAAAATAGCGCTTGCAATATCCAGACCAAGAGGTCATTCCTAGGCAAATAAATGGGGCACTCAACGACACTTGTAGAGTTTGCTTTGTCCGTTTTTGGACGGGACCCAAATAATCTTTCGGCCGATCCACAAAGATCATTGAGTGATATTAGATACTTTCGTTGTCTAATTCTGTACTAGTTTGTACTTGGTTTATATCAAGAAAGCTTTGGATAATCGATAGTCCCGCCCAAGCAGCTTTAGTCACACTCTTCTATGATTTCTGTGACGAAATCTTACTAAAAATAATCCAAACTCATTTCATTTTGCAATACTTTGGATTTAAAGCATTTTGCAACCTGTACGACCAGGAAAATGAATTCAAGAATGACAGCTTTCCGGGTAGCGATTGCAAAAAAATCAATGTCGTCTATAGCAGGGTACGAATATTTCAGCTGTTTGGCTCTACCGAATTGTTGTTCAAGTGTGAACGATGTGCTTCTGGAAAGTTAATCTTAGGGTCTAGTAGTTTGTGCTTTAAAGCGAGCGCCCAATATACACTCCAACAATCTCGTCAAAACAACAAATTGCTAAAAATAGGCTGTGATATTTTGGAAAATCAAATATAAAACATTAGCATACAAGTTATATATAGATTTGATTCGTTTCATTAGTACATTATCTCATCTAAAAATTCGTCATCTCGACGAGTCGCAAGCCCTGACAGAACAAATAGTAACGTGAACCCAGGACAGATAAAATAGATGATACCGAATATTTAAAAATTTATAAAATTTGAAAAATAAAACATACATCAAAAGTACTTACCCATTAGTTTAGATAAGCGGCTGCTGTCACTACGCTTGTCAAACGATGGACATAGTGAAGACATGCCTTAAAAGATAGGTGAAAGTACAGTTTTATCATTCAACTGAGTAAACTTTACCGGCTCAAGAAGACTCCGACTGACTTACATGTTTTCCAAAAATACTTTGGTTGATAACAACATTTACTTCTAAATTTTTATCTGCGAACAACAACTATGTTGTTCATGTAGGTATTTCACCAAGACTTTTAACTTAACGTTGTATAAATGCGTTTTGCAGAATTGTCTGAAAAAATGTTCGAACCTATGAAATTTTATATCCTAAGTTGTTCCACATGCCACTTTGTTACCTTAGGCAACAACTAGATAAAACAGCAATTTTTATCGGGTATTTTGTGTCAGAAGTTGTCGGTGACAATTGTTGAGCGATATTTCCTATTCTACGCTGCGCATAACAAGAACAGAACTGTATTTAACATTGTTAACAGGTGAAATTCAGGCCAAATTCGTGTTTTGCGAGAAATCAAATAACCAATTAGAAGAGTGTTGTATTTCTTAAAAAGGACGATGTTAAAAACGAAAGTTCTCCTATCAGATAAACAGCAACAAACAATAATTCATTATGGAAACATCGATATTCAAAAGTAGTTGCGTTACTAAAAGTGCAATTGCTCATGAAACTTAGGTTTCAAAACGAAATTTTCCAATCTTTCTAGTAGTTTACTGGATTACGTTATGTTTGCCTTTACTGCTAACATATAGTGTGAAGTTCGACCCCCCTAATGGCCCATGTCACCTTTAGGGGGCAGGACGTTATAACGTTAGAACAAAGAACAGCTTAGAGCGGGGAGTTTGGGGGCGGCAGCCCCCGACTTAGGCTTAGTACATGGCTCATATAGAAACCTTAGCTTAGGCTTAGACTAAGGCTTAGGCTTAGTATATCGAGAACGGCCTAGCGTGCATTTCACTTCCGCCCCTAAACGTTAAATTGGCCCATAATGATCGTATCTAAATATTTCGTCTCTCTACGACCAAGTCTACAAGTCCAAACTCAAGCCCGTAGCCAGCGGGTCACCTTCGAGGAGGGACACTTCTGTTTGGGACCCACTTCGCTTGTTCAGGAGACAAGGAGCACGCATTACTGTACCTTTCCGGTTCTAATTATGTGCCGGTATCTTGCACGGGTGGACACGCTACGTCGCAGGGGGCACGGCCTCTCGTGACCCCCTTGGCTATGAGCCTGTTCAAACTACGTATCTAAGCTAAGCCTAAGTTTATCCTGGGCTACCAATTAAACTTTAAATATTTTTCCTACAATATTTATGTGAAGTTTTTCATTGACCTATCGAATAAAAGAATAAAGTTCATGTTTAAACAGCGAAACACTCGGTAAACAGATAAACTGCCGCAATACGTAAAATATTATGCGAACATCCAGCTTCATTTGTAGTTGCATTGCATAACATACACGTGCTGACCAAGAGCACTGCTATAGTTGAACCCCGTTCTTCGAATCTTTGTGACAATTTATTGTGGACTGATTGCATGAAGATTAGCAGAGAACTTCAATAATTCCATAGCTAGCAGTCTATATATCTAGAAAATGCTGTAATCGTATATGTTCTCCCATTTGACAAAAAAACTATAAGGATCTTTAACGAGTGAAATTTGCATGAAAAAATTAAAAAAGTAATTTTAAAACAGTGAAAAAAACTATAAAGATCTTTAACTATAAAGATCTTCAACGAGTGAATTTTGCATGCAAATATTAAAAAAGTAAAAAAATTAAAACAAGTAATTTTAAAACCGTGAAAAAACCATAAGGATGTTTAACGGGAGAAATTTGCGTGCAAAAATATTAAAACAGTAAATTTAAAAAGGTGAAAAAATATAAGGATCTTGTACGTGCGAAATTTGCATGCAAAAATTAAAACAAAACGTAATTTTAAAACAGTGAAAAAATATAAAGATGTTTAACGGGTGAAATTTGCATGCAAAAATTTTAGAACAGTAAATTTAAAACAGTGAAAAAAATATAAGGATGTTTAACGGGTGAAATTTGCATGCAAAAATTTTAGAACAGTAAATTTAAAACAGTGAAAAAACTATAAGGATTTTGCATATATAACTAAAAAACTTATATATAACATGTGAAATTTCCATGCAACAATTTTAAAACAGTAAATTTAAAACAGTGAAAAAAATTATAAGGATCTTTAACGGGTGAAATTTGCATGCAAAAATTTAAAACAGTAAATTTAAAACGCTGAAAAACTATACGGATCTTTAACGGATAAAATTTGCATGCAAAATTTAAAAAAAGTGATTTTATAACAGTGAAACAACTATAAGGATCTTTATCGGGTGAAATTTGCATTCAAAATGTTTAAAACAGTAAATTTAAAACGGTGAAAAAACTATAAGGATCTATAACGGATGAAATTTGCATGCGAAAATTAAAAAAAGTAATTTTAAAACAGTGAAAGAACTATAATTATCTATAACGGGTGAAATTTGCATGCAAAAATTACAAAACAGTTATTAAATTCTCAAAAACGTTGTGTGCAGATATTGTATGTTAACCAGCGCAGACTTCATTTTTTATTACAAAAACCAACTTTGTTTTGGGTTCGACATTTTACGTAATAAACAGATATGGTTATAACAGCTGAAGTTATCAAAAACTCTTAAAGCATAGGTGTCGAAGGTCCCGACGCTTCTTTTCACATCCCTTCGTCTCCAATCTAGTATCGCTAGTGCCCAAATGAAAAATATTTCACCTAAAGATCGCACGAAAAGATCGGATGCTACTGCCGCCTTGCCGAACCCAGACTCGAAAACCGGTGCCTCACCCTAAGTCCCTTATTTGATTAATGACATAAAATATATTTAATGAGCCAACAAATATTTAGTATATACAAATATAGGCAGTTGCTAGTCTTTAGTAAAAGACGGTGGAATGTCGAATATAACAGATTTATAATTGCTGTGATGTCATGCAGGAATAGTTTAGTCGGTAAAACCCAAGTTAGCTCATTCAAAGACAAGAGGTCGTGGCTTCTAGGTCCACCCGTACCTATATTTCAGATGATTACTTTTCACATGGTTGCGTCATCAAGCTAGTTTTCGCTAGGTCCAACTGAAAAATATGTTTCCTACCATATAGGTAGTGCAGGAAAGTCGTGTTCTACTACCGCATTACCGAACTCAGAATTGAAAATTTTACACCCACCCAGTCTTTGCGTGATTACGTACTTGTCTGATTAATGACATAAAATATATTGAATTATGCAAGAAATATTTATTTAAAAACATTGGCCAGTTATAGACATTAGCAACAGACGACGAGATATACAATATAGCAGATTTATAATTGTGTGATATCGGTCAGGGGTAGATCAGTCGGTAGAGCGACAAGCTTGGCCATCTAAACGCTGGAGGACGTGGGCTCAATTCCCACCCTTATCCAAGTTTTTGGATGGTTGCTTTTCACATCCCTTTTAAATATGTTACCACTTCCGTGTTTTTGTTCATTTTTTCACATATTAAACTCCAGTTTTTTACGGTAGTTGGAAATTCACTTAGTATTATATTATGTACCTATCCTGAAAACACTATTAATTAAATATATTTGTGAACACTTACCCGATATTATTTATAAAGTCGTTATAACGGATGCCGTGAAATATTGTTACGTTCAAATTTGGTATCACGTCATAATAAAGTTCAAAAGCCAGAACATAATAACGTTTTGCTAAAGAAAGCGCTCGAGCTGCCGACGCACTTGTACTGTAAAATAAAATGCTAGGCAAGAACCAAGTTTATAAGACACGACTCGCTTCGGTAAAAGCTGTTCCACAATTTGATACTTTCTACTAAGATGGTTGATTTTGATAAGATGAAACTACGTCTTCACCGAGATTAATTAAAATATGGTTATATTTTGAAGAATTATATCATATATACATATATATAGATATACACTTATATATGTATCTCGCTTTTTAGTATAGGCATAAGCAAACCGCAACTCCTCCAGTACACGTTCAACTTCAGTGATTTAGCAGGATGTCAATCACGACTGGCAAACGTTAGTTTTGTGCAACAGCAGGTTTCGAAACAAAGGGGCCGGCCGTGGGTCGGCTGTTAAAACGTTTGGATCAACTTTTGGCTGTCTGTCGATGAACGGTTGACCATGGGCTAACCGCCGCACGCAAGCTAACAGTGGGTCGTTGCTTAACGATCGATCGTTCACCAACGGCTGGACATCGACGGAACGTTTGGATCAACTGTTGGCTGTCGGTGAACGGTTGACCATGGGCTAACCGCCGCACGCAAGCTAACAGTGGGTCGTTGCTTAACGATCGATCGTTCACCAACGGCTGGACATCGACGGAACGTTTGGATCAACTGTTGGCTGTCGGTGAACGGTTGACCATGGGCTAACCGCCGCACGCAAGCTAACAGTGGGTCGTTGCTTAACGATCGATCGTTCACCAACGGCTGGACATCGACGGAACGTTTGGATCAACTGTTGGCTGTCGATGAACGGTTGACCATGGGCTAACCGCCGCACGCAAGCTAACAGTGGGTCGTTGCTTAACGATCGATCGTTCACCAACGGCTGGACATCGACGGAACGTTTGGATCAACTGTTGGCTGTCGGTGAACGGTTGACCATGGGCTAACCGCCGCACGCAAGCTAACAGTGGGTCGTTGCTTAACGATCGATCGTTCACCAACGGCTGGACATCGACGGAACGTTTGGATCAACTGTTGGCTGTCGATGAACGGTTGACCATGGGCTAACCGCCGCACGCAAGCTAACAGTGGGTCGTTGCTTAACGATCGATCGTTCACCAACGGCTGGACATCGACGGAGATGTTACCAGACGTTATAAATTCCTTGCATGTGAATTATAAAGGATTATATGAATACATCAAAAATTTCTACCATGGTGTTTTAAACAGTAGTACACATTTAGACCACGGCCGGCCAAATGTAGTTTAAGTCTTGAGGCTGCCGCTCAAGCCCGAACCCTGAGCAAATTATGCTGATCTGTAATGCAAATGTCACTCATGGTTACAGCCCGAGCATAGTGATACACATGTCTCAGTGTACATTGCGAAGCGATGTGCTAATGAATTTGTCGTGCAGATTGCGTTTATGATCGCTTTGTTCGCTCCCTTTGAGAGAGTCCTCAAGGAAATGAGCAACTACAAAAGAATGTGTTAAATGCATAATATCTTTTCCCGAGTTTGAAAAATCTTTTTAATTTCCACGAGAACTGGAAAGTTCGGGATATATATTGGAATTGGACACACATTCTAATGGCAGTAAGGTGTGTTACTGTCCCTGCTGACGTCCGGGCCCACCCTCCCCCTCCCCATGGACTAGTCACCTTACCTAAGCAGGTATCTTAGGCGCTGAATCCATAGGGGCTTATCACAGTGTTGAAGGCGCTGCATTTCAGCTGAGCGACCAGATGCCCCCGGGGTTGCCAAAAGCCTCCCCCAGGATCTCCTGCCTCCTCCGACGGGATCTCAGAAATCAGCATGTGTGAAATTAGAGAAACTGAGCTATTTAAGATTCCCGCGGGAATTTGTATTTGTTCACTTTCGTCCAAATCACATGGCACATGGAATACATCAGTCTGGCATGTCCTCTTGTATATCTTGTGTGTCGATGGAAACTCTATATAATTTAGATAATTGGACTGTGGTAGTTCAAATACTGTTTTTATTCAAGAAAAGTGGGTTCGTGAACAAATCATAAAATCTATTGTCCATGTTAATGTGAATTTTAGGCTACCTAGTTGATTTATATGCATACATATATGCTAATCAATATACCTGACGCACATTAAAATTCATTTGATTTGACGCACATTAAAACAGCCTGACGCGCATTGAAAGCTCCCCAAATGTGCGTCAGTTCTTGGTTTTCCTGCATCATCAGGACATGAACCTTCTAAATGAGAAATCGCCACAAAATTTCGTTACCATTAAAGAATCGATGTATTTAACTTCTCAAAAAAATTAGGGGTTGCCATTAAAATTGTTTCTAACAAAAGGTGTAATTATTTCTAAAATATCGTTGAAAATTTGAGGCGCACATTAGGCTTATTTACTATGATAAACATATATATTATATGCTCAAATGTGAAACACTGTACTAGACGGTAAAAATTTTTTTGCATGTTGTTATAGGTGATTATATATACATCCAAAAGTTCCCGTAGTAGGTGCAATTCAGTTGTTATACAGCAGTAAACGGATCAATCACGGACGACCGCAAGAAGTCTCATAACTGCTGAACAACGCCTGTCGCGACTATGTGCGGCAGAAAATTATTAGCGGCCAGCGATCGGCAGTTAACGGCCGGTTGACGGCTTTGCGGACGTTAATGACCGGAAAATTAATTGCTAACGGCCGACCGCTGGTCGGTATTGTCCAACACTGGCAGACACTGATATCTCGGTTTTGCAAAGAATAGCATTAACTTTAGTTTTTTCTAGATATAAGATACATAGAACATAGCCGTACTATATTTATTCTAAATCCACCCGGTCACTGCTGGACACGGGTTTCATATTAACACCTTTCCAAAAAACTGGGAGTTTTGCTATTTTTCAAAAACCATGACATTGGTTGTTTTGGTCACATTACTACAAATTATTGATATCGCAATGCTGCGGCTGTGCGTCCGTCGAACGAAGATTCTTGCCATGTCTGTATACACAGCATCCAGTACACTGATTCACTATGAACTAAATATTTTTGGAATAAAATCTGTTTTACAGCAGAGTACATACTTTACAATTATTACACTAGGTATTATCGATTACGCATTAGAATAAGCATGTACACCAGTAGGTTGAGCAAAACCCAAAATTTTAAGGTCCGCTTCAGCTGTTCCCAAACCTTGTCTGGCTCGGTTCTTGATACAAAAATCCTTGACTCGGTTCTTTCTGAATTGTTTCCTAAGGCTCTTAATCATAAAAGTTTGTAAAGTGAGTCCCTAATATTACGGAAGATATATTGAAGGAACTTTTGCTTTTGGAGCTTTTAAGAGCCAAACCGTGGTAGCCTCGGCTGTTCTTTATTTGGATGGCTATTACACTATACATCGGCCGTTACGGTCAGCGACGTTCCCAGAAATTTGGGGATAATTCGTAACTATCAACTTGTGCATAATACATGTGGCTGCCGAAGGCTACAAAATCTTCACACTCTTGATGGCTCAAATTCAGAAAACTATAGCAGCCTGTTTAGATAATAATTAGCGACTGGGTGTAAAGCTGATCTACTTGACTCTACTACGCACCAAAATTTTGATGTTTTTTTGCGTCGGAACTTTAGAAAATTTAACTCGGTGGTAGATAATTCGCGACCGGTTAGTCTTAAAACTGAGATATGCGCCGGAGATGCGAACACTTGTAGTTTACGTCTCAGCTTCAGAAACTTTCGCCCGCAAAGTCTGGTGGCGGTATGCATCCCATGGCTACGTCTTTGGTTACAATTACCTCTGCTGCATTAGAAAAGAACATTTAAGACCAGACTCTGGCTTTTCCAGATACATTAAACTCTGCTTGCGGCTCTCACATAGTATGCTCAGGTCAAGCTCAGTCTCACCTCTACAAAAAATAAGAAAACTAAATTTTCGTTATATTTAGCTATGCGTATTACTTATAGGTTCGATTAGAGTTGACGTATTTCCCACGAAAAACGGGTAAACCATAAGATTTAAAAACGCGCCTATAAGTTTGGCAATAGTATGCTCACAGATTGTTTTAATTAAAGTAGAGCCCACGAACAATCCATTTTATGATTGCAGCAATACCATTAAACGCTATTATGGTTACATGCGCAGCAGGGCAAACCGCGAGCCTAATGCCTGTGATAATAAATAAGCTAATTCGTACCATTTATCCCAGTGGATATTGCTATGACATAGTTGACAAACCTGTTTGGTTAGGTGTCACGTCAACATTGACACAACAAATCGAGAACAGGTGTATCGACAACACAAACTCTAGTGTAAACTTGCATATTATAAGTGAATTAAGCATTTAATCGATGCACTGAGTCTCAATGGCAAAATTATCGATAGGTACTCCCAGCTTAATTCCTCATATCAATTCAAATATGAATGGGAAGCAGTGGCGACCAGCCAAGCGAAAATTTGAATGCGGGATTCATTAAAACGAAACCTTCGTACACGGGATTCTATTCTAACCCAACGTTAGTATAACACTAGGTGGTTCTACAGAGGACTGTCACAGGGGTCGATTCTAATCTCAGCTCGCACCACGATGTGACAGCGAAACGTGTCATTGTCGCGGATCCGTTCTGTACTATAACAACTAACAACACCGTTTCAAATTCGTAACAACCGTAGATTAATATTGACACTCAAATGCAAAAAACAACGTAATTGCTTTATTATATTGATAGTCAAAACCGGAGATAATATGTACGTTAAAAGGGCAAACAGTAGCTGGATAAAAGCGAATAAACATTATTGACAAAGCCATATGAAACAATGTATTGAAAAACAAGTTATTCAAACTAGTGAAGCTCGCTTGCGAGCCAGAATTCGAGTGGTGAGAACAATCCCCCGAAGTCTGTTGTAGGAAGCACACACAAACAAAGCCTATACACAGTACGCAGGTGCAGCATTATATAAACCGTGAGTGATGAGTCATAGTTGCGCCCGCCTCTTTTGATAGCAAACGTATGCAGTAGACAAAACATCATACAACGAGTACAAAAACAATGAACTAACAATTTAATAAATAAAACCCTAAATTGACCGTGAAAAGAACGTTAAAGAATTCAAACCGACACTTTAGAAAAATCTCATTTTTCATACCAAGTATGAAGCACAAGTGTGAAAACTATTTGCCACACAATATTCTTGACACTCTCAATGAGCTTGTCGGCCCAGAAAACCCCATATCCGACACTAAAACCAACAATAAACACACATTCAGGTGTTTTTCCCACGACTTGTCACCAAATATGAAATTTGGCGCCAACTATAAGCTTATAGACTCCAGATTGGGAAGTAGTTGAAAAACTTGTTATATATCATTGGAAAGCCCTGGTAAAGCTACATGGAATAGGCCTATTAGTTTGCGGATACCTTGTTTACTTATTGAGAAAGTTCGCAAAAACTGGAGTAGATGCCTGAAAAATGGGCCAAAATGACGCCATTTTGCCCCATAACTTTTCCCCTGGGAAAAAATTCAAAAATCGGGCTCCGTCACTACGCCTTAATCGACCATTACGGTTCGAATGAGCTATATTGCATCAAAATCCGCCCAACAGTTATCGGGATCCAGGTGCGACACACACAGACAGGACCTCCTCAAGCCCCTCCAGAGCCAAAATTGAAAATTCTCGTTCCACTCGAATTCAATAATTCGCGTTCCACTCGAATTCAATCAAATCATTTTCCGCATTAATATTCCTAGGTCGGTAGCCAGCCGAACAATTCAGCCCCCAAATCCCACACTGTATTAAGTTTTGAAAACCACGATTATCTGCGAGGTAACTATCACAAAAGTTGCCCTACAATAAAACTGGTTTTGGATGTCCACGCTCAGGCACTGGCTGCCAACATCATCAGCGGTCGGACAGCAGGGCCGTACACTACCAACAGCTATACAAGGGCACGAGTACCCTGTTGCCAGGAGATCAAATCCTGAGGCTTCGAGGAGTGACTACCTATGGTACCGTGCACATTCCTAGATGGTCAGTAGTAGCCCTGTTGTAGAAATTAATAGATGGTTCGGAGCAGTGGGTGTTGCCTGAAAGGAGTAATGCTCCTACTTATTGGCAAATGTGCAGCAAACTGGGCGATTCCATTTCGCTGAGGCTGTGGAAATGTCTAGATGATATCTTATTGAACGCGAAAAATCCGCTATGAATTATAAATATGTTAGGAATGTGGCTAAAAGCCCATACTCTCCGTTTAATGAGTGCACTGTATTACGAGTGCAGTGTCAAATTATACATTTCACTACCGGTATTTTATATAACAGAACTCGCTTAATGTAGCCATAAATTACTTAGCCAGCGACAACACATTCATCTTTAATTTTTGATGTAAAGCAGTGACAGTCGACCCAACGGCCCGGCGTAGCATTCTGTTTAACGATGTAAGCTAGAAATATGTATACAAAAGGAGGCAAATTTCGAAAAGGCAAGCGCAATAGATAAAAGAGTTAAACAACGAAAATGTTTCGACAACTGGGCAAGGGCGCAGTAAAAAGGGGGTGTCTTTCCTCAAAAATCGGCGCAAAAGTAGGATTTTTCCTATGGCGCTCGCATTTTTCCCTTATCCTCCTCTTAGAAAGCAGTGCTGGACCCCTGCCAAGTTGTGTCCGTAAACAGTGTATATAGGTCACATATGAAAGGTGTCAAAGTACGGCTACTTCACTTGAAACATTAGAAAAATAACGAAAAAATGCAGGACACTGTCAAATGATAAAATTTGGAGCAAAACAGTGTTGCTTTTGCTAGAGGGCAAAGGTGTCAAAGTACGGCTTCTTCACTTGAAACATTAGAAAAATAACGAAAAAATGCAGCACACTGTCAAATGATAAAATTTGGAGCAAAACAGTGTTGCTTTTGCTAGAGGGCAAAGGTGTCAAAGTACGGCTACTTCACTTGAAACATTAGAGAATGAAAAAATGCAGCACACTGCAAAGGATAAAATTTTGAGCAAAAACAGTGTGCTTTCGCGACAGGAGGGCAAGGGCAAAGAACGGCGAAAAATAACGAAAAAATGCAGCACACTGTCAAATGATAAAATTTGGAGCAAAACAGTGTTGCTTTTGCTAGAGGGCAAAGGTGTCAAAGTACGGCTACTTCACTTGAAACATTAGAAAAATAACGAAAAAATGCAGGACACTGTCAAATGATAAAATTTGGAGCAAAACAGTGTTGCTTTTCCTAGAGGGCAAAGGTGTCAAAGTACGGCTACTTCACTTGAAACATTAGAAAAATAACGAAAAATGCAAGACACTGTCAAATGATAAACTACATATAGGTGACACTATGCTGCCATCAGATTCGAGGCGAATTTCTGGCCCAGTGTGTTGTTTCAGTCAAATCAGCTGTCAATGATTACCGGCAGTACTGAATTTGGGAGGGATTGACTTGAGTACGCAAGGCTTGTTGTTTTTTCTAACGTATTTTCACACAAAACCATCTTCATTTACCGCTCTGGAGCTGGTATAGTTGGCCGAAAATCTCGTGGTTTAACTAGGATCGGCTCCACACAGAGCATAACGTGCTCCTTTATTCTTCATATATATACAGGTTGAGGTGAATAAATTATCCTACTATATGTGTATTGCACATAGACGGCGTCGCAGTACCTATGCGTTAAACAGGTACTAGACTTTGGTCTAGGCGGATAAGATGATGGGTGGTGTAATGGGCAATCATCATGGCCAGCCTACACACAATGCTTCGGCATAATAACCCGGATTGTCACCTAGTGCCAATTGCACGTTTATCCGACTTTTTAGACCGCGGAATAGCAATATTATTTGTAAATCATAATGCACTTTTGGTAACATTTTTCTGCATATTTAGGAATCACATGCGACCAAAACACCATTGGAAATGCTTGCAGCGACATGTGAAAGTATTGGTCAGCCACAAAAACCACTTCCACCGTACTGCAATTTGTCATATCCGATGAAACGATCACCATCGACCCGTGCAGCAGAAAACTCTCGCGTTTCTGAATACGTTGCAACGCAAATCAAGCTACGTCAGGAACAAAGGCTTCAACATGCGGGGCCAAATTCTCCAGTCATTATTAACAATAAACAGTCGTCACCTTCGTCGATTTCGTGCTGCAATGACGTACAATGTGATTCAGTTCTAAACGTTGTTACACCTACAAAAATTCTAGTAGGATCTGCTGACGCCAATTCACCAATAAGTGATCGTCAATATTCTAAATCCAACCATCATTTAAATTTTGCCACTAAGAACAAAAACATTAGCCGTCCGAACGACAAGTTAAATTGTTGCAGCAATCAGCAGAATAGCAATGATGTTCTTATGATGTCGCGGCCTAACAACGACTTGTCGAACATGTATTTTCAGCCATCGAAATCATCTTTTCCACTGCTGCCGCCGTTCTCAATTCCGAGCAGTATGCCGTTTTTCAACCCGATCTTGCCATCCCACCTGTTGCCTGGTACAGATATTGCCTCTAATTTGCTGGGTGCCGAACAACCGTTGTCAAATTGGTTTCCGGCAATGTCGCCGAACAAGCAATCTAAATTAGCATGCGGATGTGACTTAATCAAAAACGAGTGTCTAAATGATGCGTGTTCAAACTCTGGGCATTCAAAATTTTACAATGGGTCATTTTTGCCGACACCGTTTCGTGATCAGACACAGGCTGTTATTAATCCACTTGATAGTATAAATCAAGCCGCCCTTATAGCGTCAATGCTATATCCGCCAAGTAACGCTAATTTTAATTTTGACCCTAGCATTGCTGCCGGTCATTCACTGAATAGAACTTGTGATAATTCAGTGCCGACTACTCTCAAAGGCTCGCCAGGTAATCCAAAACCAGATCAGGCTCAAATTTCAACACCGTCACCGGCATCAAGTAATATGTCTGGTATTATTGACTATACTTGTCGCTGGATGTCATGTGAAAAACAATTTAATTCACTTGAGGCTTTGTTTATTCACGTTCGTCAAGTTCATATGGAAAGCAACAATGACGCCGCTGCACGCGAAGCTTTTATAACAAATGTGGACAAAAATAACAACAGTAATAAGACTAACGATGATCGTGCTGTTTCGGAAGTTTCATCTGTAGCGTCGACTAACGTTTTTAACAAACCGCCGACGCGAGTATCGAATTCAAGCGGTAAATCACGTCACAATTTGGAGACGCAATCATTCAGGTATGCACCTTATCAGCGACCACAGAACATCTGTACTCCATTAAATTTCCCGGCCCACATTCCTACTCCGTGGCTTCCTCCTGTTGGATTGATGAACGGCCTTTATCCACCAATAGCGTCGTTACCATTGATCCCTCCGGGAGCTATTCCACCGACCGCTTTCAATAATCCTTCGCTGCGCCGAAGATAGCAGTTGGCGCTGTATATTTCATGCTTGCTTCACATTGGTATCGTGCTCTAGTGATCGACAATTAGACTTTTATGTTTCGCGGTTGCTCGGCGCAACCAGGACCGAAGGACTGTTATTGGCACTCGGAGCGGAGATATAGTATTTATACGGAATCATAATGATTATTGACATTTTTAGTCTGAGCATTGGAAACGATTTGTAATGATGTGCACGCGCACATACATAAGTAGCCAAATAAACTTGCTCAAATTTGTTTAAGGTGTGTTAAAAAAAGTACATTTTGCCAAATAATAGCAATAGTTTTTGCAACAGTGTCCAAAAATGAATTATGTAGCTTTTATTAAAAATTGAGTGGAATCTGAAATGAATATGGCTAAAATGCTATGCTGCTATTTTCTGCAGTTCATATAGGTAACAGTTATCAAAATCCCAGCTCAGATATATGCTAGACGCAAAAATTGTGCTTATTTGACACACACTTATTTCGGTGAGTTTCGCAGTATTTTTGATGGTCCAAAATATTTTTAGCTTTTTCTGTTTATTATGAAAGGAATCTTTAAAAATTCTGCCGTTAGCGTGGTCAAATTTAGCTAAAATTTTTTGCGGTATTCTGCTCTCAAACATTTTATGATTTAATTTGTGAATTTTGTCATTAGTGTGTGTAAATGTGACGCAGTGATATACAAGTTTCTCAAATAACGTAATATATTGAAGCAAACTGTTATATTAGATCTGTTTAGCCAGGATCCCACAATAGCTTTTCCTGTTTGTTCTATGTCAGCTATTTTTGAGACGTAAGATTGAAATTGCTAATGATCAAAACTGCACCTATTGTTCTATAATATTGTTCGGACAAATTTTGACCCACAATAGCTTTTCCTGTTTGTTTTCTGTCAGATATTTTTGAGACGTAAGATTGAAATTGCTAATGATCAAAACTGCACCTATTGTTCTATAATATTGTTCGGACAAATTTTGACCCACAATAGCTTTTCCTGTTTGTTTTCTGTCAGCTATTTTTGAGACGTAAGATTGAAATTGCTAATGATCAAAACTGCACCTATTGTTCTATAATATTGTTCGGACAAATTTTGACCCACAATAGCTTTTCCTGTTTGTTTTCTGTCAGATATTTTTGAGACGTAAGATTGAAATTGCTAATGATCAAAACTGCACCTATTGTTTTATAATAT
The DNA here is from genome assembly GCA_030248225.1 of Trileptium ribeirensis. Lineage (NCBI taxonomy): Eukaryota > Metazoa > Nematoda > Enoplea > Enoplida > Thoracostomopsidae > Trileptium > Trileptium ribeirensis. Next base: position 17,248 of record JASANE010001108.1, read on the forward strand.
TGTTCGCAGAAATTTTGACCCACGATAGCTTTTTCTAAATTTTTTCTCTGTAAGCTATTTTTGAGACATAAGATTGAAATTGCTAATGATCAAAGCTGCACCTATTGTTCTTTTAATATTGTTCGGAGAAATTTTGACCCACAATAGCTTTTTCTGATTGTTTTCTGTCAGATATTTTTGAGACGTAAGATTGAATTTTCTAATGATCAAAACTGCACCTATTGTTTTTATAATATTGTTCGCAGAAATTTTGACCCACAATAGCTTTTTCTAAATTTTTTCTCTGTAAGCTATTTTTGAGACATAAGATTGAAATTGCTAATGATCAAAGCTGCACTTATTCTTTGTAATGTTATGTGTTGAGCACTTGTGATACCATTTCATATGTGACCTATATACACTGTTTGCAACACAGTTGCAGGGGTGCAGCACGCTCTTCGAAGAGGAGGATAAGGGAAAAATGCGAGCGCCATAGGAAAAATCCTACTTTTGCGCCGATTTTTGAGGAAAGACACCCCCTTTTTACTGCGCCCTTGCCCAGTTGTCGAAACATTTTCGTTGTTTAACTCTTTTATCTATTGCGCTTGCCTTTTCGAAATTTGCCTCCTTTTGTATACATATTTCTAGCTTACATCGTTAAACAGAATGCTACGCCGGGCCGTTGGGTCGACTGTCACTGCTTTACATCAAAAATTAAAGATGAATGTGTTGTCGCTGGCTAAGTAATTTATGGCTACATTAAGCGAGTTCTGTTATATAAAATACCGGTAGTGAAATGTATAATTTGACACTGCACTCGTAATACAGTGCACTCATTAAACGGAGAGTATGGGCTTTTAGCCACATTCCTAACATATTTATAATTCATAGCGGATTTTTCGCGTTCAATAAGATATCATCTAGACATTTCCACAGCCTCAGCGAAATGGAATCGCCCAGTTTGCTGCACATTTGCCAATAAGTAGGAGCATTACTCCTTTCAGGCAACACCCACTGCTCCGAACCATCTATTAATTTCTACAACAGGGCTACTACTGACCATCTAGGAATGTGCACGGTACCATAGGTAGTCACTCCTCGAAGCCTCAGGATTTGATCTCCTGGCAACAGGGTACTCGTGCCCTTGTATAGCTGTTGGTAGTGTATGGCCCTGCTGTCCGACCGCTGATGATGTTGGCAGCCAGTGCCTGAGCGTGGACATCCAAAACCAGTTTTATTGTAAGGCAACTTTTGCTAACAAGTTACCTCGCAAGATAATTCGTGGTTTTCAAAACTTAATACAGTGTGGGATTTGGGGGCTGAATTGTTCGGCTGGCTACCGACCTAGGAATATTAATGCGGAAAATGATTTGATTGAATTCGAGTGGAACGCGAATTATTGAATTCGAGTGGAACGAGAATTTTCAATTTTGGCTCTGGAGGGGCTTGAGGAGGTCCTGTCTGTGTGTGTCTCACCTGGATCTCGATAACGGTTGAGCGGATTTTGATGCCAGATAGCTCATTCGAACTGCAATGGCCGATTTAGTCGTAGTGATGGAGCCCGATTTTTGAATTTTTTCCCGTGCGAAAAGTTATGGGGCAAAATGACGTCATTTTGGAACATTTTTCGGGCAACCCCTCCAGTTTTTTGCTAATTTTCTCAATAAGTAAACTCGGTATCCGCAAACTAATAGGCTTATTTCATGTAGCTTTACCAGGGCTTTCCAATGATAAATAACAAGTTTTTCAGCTACTTCCCAATCTGGAGTCTATAAGCTTATAGTTGGCGCCAAATTTCATATTTGGTGAAGAGTCGTGGGAAAAGCACCTGGATCTATGTTTATTGTTGGTTTTAGTGTCGGATATGGGGTTTTCTGGGCCGACAAGTTCATTGCGAGTGTCAAAAATATTGTGTGGCAAATATTTTTCACACTTCTGCTTCATATATACTTGGTATGAAAAATGAGATTTTTCTCAAGGGTTTGAATTCTTTAAAGTTCTTTTCAGGGTCAATTTAGGGTTTTATTGAATTATTAAATTGTTAGTTCATTGTTTTTGTACTCGTTGTATGATGTTTTGTCTACCGCATACGTTTGCTATCAAAAGAGGCGGGCGTAACTACGAGTCATCACTCACGGTTTACATAATGCTGCACCTGCGTACTGTGTGTAGGCTTTGTTTGTGTGTGCTTCCTACAACAGACTTCGGGGGATTGTTCTCACCACTCGAATTCTGGCTCGCAAGCGAGCTTCACTAGT
>JASANE010001109.1:0-81488 GCA_030248225.1 Trileptium ribeirensis
AAATGTTCATTGTTTTATATATTGTTGTGTTGCCAAACTAATGAACAGTCGTATTCAATAAAACAATTCTCTATCATTGCAGCAATTTGAAATTGTAATAAACATAAATTAAGAATTTTGAATCCAATTGTATCTAAATAATAAACTCAAACGATTAATCAGGAAACAACTAGTTTTGTCTTGAGCTAAGTTTCATTGCGTGGCAGAAACTGTCATTGTACAGCACAGTAACGCAGTGGCGGATTCATGATTTCGGCTAAGGGATCCAGCGTGTAGAAATTTTAAATAGACAGAAAAAATAGTGGCTCTTGGTATATTGCCGGATATCGACCATACAGCCTCATCCCGTGAATGCGCACCCTAGAAAAATTTCACAAAAGTGCAAAACTTTTACTACAAATGTAAGGACGATCATGTGTAATCATCTTAGTGCTCATGTTTTCTGTTACCTCATGGCCTATAGTCCTCCTGAAATAATCTACTCCGATCAGGCTTTGGGCATCTGTGCGTAGTAAAAAATCTCCGGAATTGACCCTAGCAGTAAAGCTATCTTTTTGTACCTACGAGCAGTGTTTTTCGATGTTGCACGCTAACATCCAACAGAAGTTAGAATGATCTAAAATACAAAATTATAGTGAGCTATGGTGGTCGTGAAGAAAGAATTATATTCAAACGTTGAAGAGGCCGTCCAGGTGCCCTCCTCCAGTTTGATATTATAGTAACATATGTAGCATATATTGTAATATAGTATTGAGTTCAGGTATCAACGGTTTATAATTAAGTTTTTCGGCATCCTAAATACGATGGACTGTTTTTCTTTATCTAGAGATCATCTTGGGGCGACGCCCCAGTCTAAATGGTCGCCCACCCATTTACCGGGAGCCCACTATCGCTGACCCACACATATTTTAGCATAATTTTCGCAGATTGGCTTGAAAAAAATTTTGCAACTTCAGCGCACCAAATGTAAAAAAGGCACAGAGGCCCTGTAGCAAAATTTCTTTCTACAGTGATAACAATAGGAGGGGCACCGTTATCAAATGCATAATATCAACTAGCCGCTTTTGACGCAGCAATAACACCACCGTTCTGCAACGCAAGCCAATATTATTGTAGCAGCAATATTTTTGCTTCTGCCATTGAGGGTGCTATAAAAGCCAATGTTATTGTAGCAGCAATATTTTAGCTTGTGCTATTGATTGCGCTATCTCCGCATTAACATAATGCCATGACAATATTATTTTCTTACAGCATGGTCGCTGCAATAGCTTACGGTGTGCAATTCGTGCACGCACTTCTCTGTGAATGATGCATAACAGCTGTCCAACTGATATTTGCGACTGTTCGCGAACGAATTGCTTGTATTTCTGTCTGTAAACGTAGTTTTTAAATATTTTGTACCGTCTTGGTAGTTAATCCGTACATTTGATTTCTATGGATTATTAGACAACATACGACGTGCCCGCGCGTTCATCAGCGTTACATTCCCGATTTTAACTGTTTATTTCTCCAATATTTTTCGACACCGTAGAATTGTTTAGTTTGTGATAGCAGTTTGTACGATAATTAACAGGAATTTGACCATGATATGTTATGAATTCTTCTAACCAACCAAATTTTTAGTGGCAGTGTTTGTGGATGTACAGTCGCAGTCAGAAATAAGCGCAATCAAAATGTCGTTTAATCGAAATCGGTCGAAAATTCGTTTAATCGAAATCTGTCGAAAATTTGTCTAATCGAAAACGATCGAAATTTCGTTTAATCGAAATTGATCGAAAGTTCTTTAAAAGTGCGAAATTTCCGGTAGTTTACCTATATCAATTAATTCGCGCAGCAATTCGGGTTCATTGCCAATGGTATTCGCAATTTGGATGTACGAATTGAATTTACGTTTGTGCGCATTTTTGTTCGTTTCGCACGTTTAGTTCTGAACCAAACAGCAATGTTCCCGGTGTATTTGTGTATTATAGTATACGACATAAAACACGGTCAGCAAAATGCGATGCTAAATCGCAAAAAAGTGAAAACGAACACAGCCTACGGGTTGCTGCATCGAAAATGGTGTACACATACATAAGGAAAAAGTGATTTGTTAGCGTTCACGATCGTGAACTGACTTGACAAAAGAACCACTCAGCTGTACGTACCTACAGTCGCGGCCAAAAATAAGTCCAATCGAAAACGATCGAAATTTCGTTTAATCAAAATCCATCAAAATAGCTTTGTTTTTCCAGGAAATTTCTCATTTCCCCGGTCGCGTGCACCCTGCATAACTCAACAACAGGCTGGATGAATCAATGGATGTGAGGACTCAAATTCTTTAACCGGGATTTTTTATGGTCATAGGGCTGACCTCTCATACTGCGTAATCCATAAAGACATCCTTCCCCTGACCTCTAAATTTTATTTAGACCGCATTTTTGAACTCTTGTTTGACCACATTTTCTCTACTATTAGCTAAAACCGTGCCTAATTTCCTTAATTCTAGCTAAAACATTGCCCAATTTTTGTTGATTTCCGCCAATTTTTGCCATTTTCCTAAATTTTTGCAGAGTTATTGCAAAATTTTTTGATATTGTTGTAAAAGACATGGCCTTGACCCCTAATTACGGCCTGCCCTCCCTGATTTATTATAAGACACAAAACATTATTATAATCATGCTTTTGTGACATAATCGATACTCATCCTTGCCGAGAAAAGTATTACCAGAAACATTGTCATCTTTAAGAATGGAATTTAAATATCAATCTCAAGCATAATTTTTCACACACTTGTATCACTAGAGCTATACATACCTGGCATCTTTTTCATCCATTATGCTTAACACAGTTTGAAGTTTGGACACGTCACGGGTCTCGAAACAAATTTGTAGTTCCTACAAAACACATAGTCATTTTAACGACATTGCAATTATCCGCACTGTCAGATACTAAAGCATGCATATCGATTATCTCTTCAATAGCCCGTAACAGTGACTAAAGTGTCACCCCGAACTAGTTTGCTATAATACATTAGTCGGCCCATGTCACCTTTAGGGGCCGGACGTTATAACGTTAGAAAAAAGAACAGCTTAGAGCGGGGAATCGGGGGCGGCAGCACCCCGACTTAGGCTTAGTACATGGCTCATATAGGGACCTCAGCTTAGGCTAAGACTAAGGCTTAGGCTTAGTATATCGAGAACGGCATGGCATGCATTTCACTTCCGCCCCTAAAGGTTACATTGGCCCATTAATCTATCCACAGCAGGGTTTTTTCAAAATTCATGTTGCGCTAAGATGTGTTTTTTGAAATTTAGGTGTGTTTTTGACATGTAGGTGTGTTTTTGACATTTACCTCTGTTTTTAAATTAACCCGCAAATCCCCTGATTTAGCGTTTCAGGGAAGGTCAAGTAATGATAATTAACCGGCTACTAGCAATTTTATATTAATGCATGCATTACATATTTATATAATGGACCAATCAGTTATATTCAGCACTAATTTTTTCATATTTCAGAATTAAGACTTAGGTTCCACAGTTATAAACATGATCAGTTTAGAAGCATTTAGCGTTCAAAAATTTTGGTTTTTGTAGCCTTTTAATTAAACAGTTCAGGTGTGCTAAATTTTATGTTTTGAAATTTCGCTGTTTTTACACTAAGAAAAACACAAAACCCTGATCCACAGCCCTCCTAGAAGTGGGGGAACCTTAACTGTGTCCACATGTTCATCCTCGGTGGAAATTTCACATTAGCGGGCACGGGGTCGAGATTTTGCCTAAAAGTACTAAATATTTCCATATTTTCATGTACTTTAACAATTTTTCATGTATTTTAAAATTTTAAAACGTTTTAGTATTACAAATGGTGTAATTATTGTTTAAAAAACGTTTTGCATGAAAAAAGATACATTTTGAGACAAAAATTTTTGATTTAGGTGATAGGGGTTTCAGCCGAGTGAATGGACGGACATGGAAGGAAATCTCACGAACACGGGGGAATTTGGAAAGTGGTGGAGTCCCCCATCGCCCCATTGTCGGCAGGCTAGATGCAATAGCTGAATTAATGTAATTGATTGAAACTACATATTATCTGGCTTTACGGAGCTGGGGTTGGCGCGTCTTATGGAAAATGTTTGTCATCCTCCAGTAGAAACTCCGATCAGAATGACTTAAAAACATGACAAAGTTATTGCACACATCCTTTCTGAACTTAATTATCCGATTCAATTAAGTAAAAATTTTGTTGAAACTTGTTTTCGACCACAATATAGACTTGTTTGCACGATTGCTGAGACGATATATTAACAATAATTTTCGTTAACACAGAATTTTAGAAATTTTTATATTCCGAAGCCACACTGAATTTTAGAATTTTTTATATTCCGAAGTCACCGTTTGCACAATAATTTTCGGTACATGGAGAAGCGACTGTGTTATACTCCCAGCCAAAAATAACAGTGAAATGAAAAACGATTAAAATCGATCGAAGTCACAATTAATTACAAGTTTCTTCAATCGCACTCTATAGAAATTCCGTTTAATCGAAAATAGTAGAAATTTTATAAATTCCGGATTTAATTGAATCAAAATCGACCCAAATGTCATTTAATCAAAATTGATCGATGATCAAATTATTTTGCACATTTGTCGGGGCTACTGTAACTATAAAGTACCTAACTGCTGTAGTCGCCAGAAATGAGTGCTGTTCGTTCAAAATTTATTTTAGAAATTAAAAATTGTATTCGAAATATGTTCGACACCTCTTCGAGTGTAAGTAAATAATTTTTAGACGCTCGTTTGTTTGAAAAGATATTAATTTGCGGCAGGTACTGTGGCTACATATGTGCCAAGATAGCAGCACTTAATGTCCAGATAACATGACCGTCCTATTTCGGAGTTGCGAGCAAGTCGTTCGCTCGAGACTTCGGAACTATTTAAAAAATAAATTCCATTTTCAGAACAAATAATTTGTTATTTCGAGTGAGTCTCGAGCGAGCGACAGCCATTTTTGGTGGGTACTGCACCAGCAGTAGAAGTAGCTCTATAATAGCGAACAGAGGACCTAAAGGCACGGTAAGCAACCGGCTGCGACCATCTTAGTGGTATCCTTTATAAACGGAATGACGTGACTACATCAGGATACACCGTAAATATTAAATCTCTGTAGAAAAACAATTTAAATGTTTTTATGCAACGATGATTATGTTTGTTTTATAACTTAATCTACCCACAGTAGCAGTATAGCATAAATTTAGTATGTACAAACTCACCTAGTACTTATACAATAAGTGAAACATAGAAATAGTAAGTTTATCCAGAACATGATCTTATCAGGATAACAATATTAGAGAAAAACGCCCAATTGAGTTTAATCTGCTCAATAGGACCATAACTGTAATGGTTAATGTTTGTGCCACAATGGTATTCTCTTTCCAGGAATTTGTAGAGATTCTGAAGACATATGGAGCAACAGTATGTAAAATTTTAAATTTTAAACCGCTATTAAATATCTGGCATGGCTTTTGCGTTATACGAATATGTAGTGAACGACGAATTTTATTGAAACTTCCTCTTTTTCGATATTTAGATGTAGCATAATAAATTTATTACAAAGTTACAAATTGCAAAATTTTGTCGTGGTTGTGTTGGTGAAATTTTAAGCGTAAGATGGTCAAGCAGTAAGATTTTGTTGCTAGAACCAAGCAGTTCAAAATGTACTCTACAACAATCGTAAGGATGGGAAAAGCGAGCAGCTAGTACAATCGCCCTGTATAAATTTTAGTCAAAGCATGAAATCTTTAGCAAAAGCAGCAATCACAGTCGTCTTTTCACTCTTGTCTTGCCAGAAATAAAATGCTAAACAAAATAGATCGAAATGTTGATCTATTTCGATTAAACGTAGTTTCGATCCTTTTCGATTGTGGCTCAATTTCAAAAATTTACCGATATTTTGTGATCAATAGACAAAATTGCGATCGATTTCGAGCAAACAAAATTTCGATGCATTACAATTTTAATCGATTTTATTCGTTTTTGCCAGAACAGTACTCATTTGATCTATTTTTAAGGAATTTCGTTTTTTACCTTACACTCACGCTTCGAAAAATTCGCGAATAGCAACTGCAAAAGATGTTTTAATTTTTTGCGAAAATTTTATTTTTATTTCTGAGTGTGCCTGTAGAACAAACGATAATAATTAGCTAACTTAGTACAAACTTGATACTGAGCCGCCCCGATCGTTACGCATATAAAACGCCCAACTGGATTCGACTCTAAATGCTAAATCTACAAAATTATTTATATTTTTATCGACGACATTTTCAACTTTTGTGGTTCTATTTCCCGTTTAGAAATGAAATAATTATAAAAGCCGCAGGTGCTTGCGGGTGTTTTTAAGAAGCTACACAATGTGTCAGTTTAATATCACATTGCTAATTATTGTTTTATCAGAGAAAATGCCATAATCAATTATTATAGAACAATAAACCTCTGGTAATATGAGTTGGTGTGTTTAAGAAAATGAAACAATAATTAAATGAGTACTTTATGAAAGATGCATTGAGTTTTGATATAACTGTACATGCTCGTTTGTGACCGACTGAAATCACACATGCTCGACTATTTCAATGTTATAAGAACATCGGAAATTTAACGTAATCGACCGTACGCAAATGAACGTTTGTTTAATCAGTTCCGCTATAAACTAAGATTGGTAGTCCGTTTGGAACAATCAGTTTTGGCAGTGACTGTAGTTCTGAAATTGTTTCTATTTTTGGACTTGGTTCAAAATAAGTCCACTGTAACGTAATTATTGCAGCAAATGCATTCCCAATTAATTTATGTTTAAGTATTCAAGAGCCCGATGATGCACATACCGAAAAATTGAGCCTATTATTGGAGAAAAAGCAAGTATTAAAAACATCCAACGTACAAGGTGCTCATGCCATGGCTATGCTAAATTTTTAGATTCAACAATTGATCTATTTTGACTTTTATTTTTCATGGGAACCAATTCAACCGGCTTTGAAACACCCATGGAAACAATAATTTATTGTTCTAACAGTGTGCCAATTTGCGTGGGACCTTAACTATTTTTAATTTTTAGACAGTGTTAGAAAATTCTGACTGCATGAGAGTAAGTGGGCAGGAATATTCCGTAGCATGTTTCAATAAATAACGATAGTGCGGGTTCGAAAATCGCTACCACTAACCATAATGATTACAGTATCAAGGCTAAGACAAGCTCAAACTGAATCGGCGAAAATCAACTTACACGAGGTAAGCTTTCAAAAACGTCAGCTGGATCAAGCCCTCCGGGACCAAGTCGTTTTTCTTTTTCTTCCTTCTCGTACTGTTCCATAACTTCACCGATTTTTTCTTTCGCTCGTTTTTCAATTCTTGCTTTAAAAGCGCGCAGTTCATCTTCAAACGCATCCATATACATTTTATCGGCAAGCTTGATTCTGAACAAAACTGATAAGCACATATTTGAACGTGGTCCTGCACAATAATTTATTGTATACATACATTTCCAAATAATTTAGCTGTTCTAAGCCTACTCCATAAGTCTGCGCTTACAACGTACAACGGACTGAACATTCGATTCATGAATAATTTTAGTTTAAGTTATGCCTTTAAATAATCCATTCGTGGCGGCTCATGACGAATCAAAAAGGTATCAACACTTCGTAGAAAAAAAATTTAAGATAGAGTGTAACGATTGATAGAAAATATAATTGTGAATAACATTTTCAAGTAAATGCCCTTTGTACCAAAACGTGAAAGAACGACAAAACTGTTTAGTTTAACAATCAATTACCCAAATTGAGGCGTTGTAAGTGAGACATTTCTCTCGTTAAACCGCAACCACATAATTTTAAGTTTGGCGCGTTTGGAAACACAATTTAGTTCAAGAGTTTCATTAATATCTGCATTGCCCCGGTTCATCGCTTTTTGGCAAATCCTCAGTAAAAACACCCCAAAAGTACATAAATTTAATCACAAATTCTGTCCTGAACCAAAAATTTCACATTTTTTGTCAAAATTTGCTTCAAAATAGTTTTTTTTCCATTAAAGCATTTTGACAGTGAATTCTGACGCGATGTTTAACAGTTTTTTTTCTGTTAGCAAAATGCCACCTGACAAAATCGGGCGCCCCCACCCCAGTTCATGCCCCATGACAAAATTGTCAGCGAATGGTACTAACTTTGTGGTGAAGATGGAATTAGCACACAGTTAATGAAACTTGAATTATTACACGAACGAAACTTAAATTATTATACCAAGCATAAACGCAAGAATATATTAAATATCAATAGAATATAAAATCGCAACTATTAGAATTCCCGACATGGTTCTAACATTAAACCACGCTTTGAAGCAAACCAGTTTTATAAAAACAAGTTGTAAGGTTTGTTGATCTCCATGAACTTCATCAATATTATTCATCAGCACACAAACCTATTTTATTTTATTCGTTTTTTAAAATTTTCGGCTTCTACTACGCCCATTTTGAGATTCTATGTATTTTATAAATGCTTTCAACTCGCATATTGAATGTAGAAAGTGATCAAGGCCCAGCGCGGCAGCTATATGCAATATGATATCAGTGGGGAAGATACGCGATAAGACATTTTCCTCGCACGTCGAAAGTACGATGGATGAAAGAAACTGGCACGCAGTATCGACTAAATAATAAATTCAGCAAATGACCTATGCGTGTTTACCCTAACGTAGCATAGTACTTCGTCTCTACTGCGTAGTAGTAAAACCATTTTTAAACTGTACAGCTTCGGTTCGGCTGCAAAAAATGTAGTTCGTCTGAAATACACAAGTTACACAACCAAGTTTATTCTAAAGAATATCTATTAACGGTGTTCTAAAGTTGAGAGGTAATAATCCAGTACCGGGTAAATATCTATGAAAATAGATTGCATGAAAACATGGCTCAATGGTCGTCCCTTAACGGTGGAAAAATTCCGTATTTAAATTCCAGTCTAAGATTCATGAAATTTGTGATATCTCAGCATATCCACGTGTCATGGTTATATGCTTGCAAGAACAGCAAGCTAAGAGGAAGCGATTCGTACTAATCATTGCGGTAAAATTTGGGTCTCTCAATTTGTAAATTTTTTGTAGCATTCATAGCTCAAATTGGCAACGTACGATCGCTCAAGCTCAAACAAAATCTTAAAATTTATATTTGTGCCTTTCACTTAGGCCCGAAAACGGATTACAGCTTTTACCCGCATAAAAGTGCGCCAAAAGATGCTAGGATAGGGTCAAAACGACAAAAAAACTTCCTGACAGCAATTCAGCAACCAGTAAGGATAGCTTCGCCAAATCAGTTTTGTTTTGTAGAACAATTAAGGTTCTATAAGCTGTATAATAAAACTTTTTCCGTGGTTACCCTTGGCTCCACGATTAAAGACCAAATGGGTTTTTAAAGGATCCCATGAAACCCCAAATACATGAAAATAACCAATCTCCGTAATCAATAAATATAATGGGGTTCATTTTGCGGAGCGAGTGAAACCCTATCTATCTTTTGTGTTACACATCTTACTGCGGTTACCTTTGTTGAAACGGAGCGACGGATGCGAGCGGAGTTTCCACTGAGGACGCTAGGTCAAAATTGTGAAAATTTCTTTTGTCTGCCGCTGTCATTCATAACTCATTTTCGGACGGAAGGATATCGACAAAGTTATTTTTTGTTCGACAGCAAAAGTGATGATGATGTGCCCTTTATTTGAAGGCGAACAGCTCGGACCCCATCTTATGGGTCAACATTGCAAAAAACCGGTTTTTGCCAAATCTGGTCATACGGTTGCCAGTTGTTTAGGCTTCGCATCAAAAAATAAAAACACCATGCAGAATCAGGTCGTCGAGAACTACAAATTTGCTCACGACTGTTTTGTGGAATCATTCCCTAGGCTGCGGTGGGCTCGAAAATGGTTTGTCGACCCTTTCCCAGAAATAGCGATTTTGCAAATTTCCAATTTCGCCGTGTTATTGCTTGTTTTACTTTACAATAAGTACCTATTAGGTTAACAATCCCATTGGATACGATGGTTATATTATCTAGAGTCCAGCTTCACTATCTTTTATTGGGGTTTCAGGTCTTTCGTCGAACCCGATTTCCAATATGTGGTGCGTTTTTATTTGACTGATTATGTATTGCGCGCAGGGCATCAAGAATGGTCTATATAATAGGAATTTCTGAAGGCTGAATACAAATATAATTTGATAATAATTGATATAATTTGATAATATATTTGGTTATCTAAAGCCCAGATTGCATATTTAATGCCTTTTCAATGAGTTTAGGGTCAATGAACCCAATTTCGAGAATATAGTATTTCATCAGTTGTTTGGTTAAGTATTGTATAGGCCATCAAGAATTATTATGTAGGTCTTCCGGTAGGCTGAATACGATAGTTTGGTAATCTAAAATGCAGCATGAGGAGTTATGCTGAATACAATCGTTTGATTATCTAGAGCCCAGTGTTCACATTTCATGCCTTTTCATGGGGTATCAATTTGTTTAAGGTCAATGAACCAGATTTCATTAATATAGTATGTCTTCATATTTGATTACGTTTTGCGTACAGGTCATCAAGAATATTGTCTATATAGGTTTGGTTAAGAAGTTTAGGAATTTTCAATGGGTTCAGGGTTCACGAGGTCTTAGGGTGATATAAACACCATACACAGCGTGGTGATTACACGAAAAAAATAAAACCACGCTCGCTCCGTGTCACACTCGCTTGCGAGTTACTAGTTCTAGGTTTAGGTAAAAAAGTGTTTTAAAACGAGCCCACGAGATCTATGTAAAACGGACACATCTAAGCAACCGATCAGTGGAAAAGGGTATTGTTGAGTCTTTTTGTAGATTGATTTATGACCTAATGGAGCTGTTGATAGATGTAGGCTCTATCAGGTGATTGCTTTTGTTGTGAGATTAGATAAATAATAACTTCCTCGTGTTCTTACAGTGTTTTAAACAAATCTCGATTACTTTATTCGCAACTTTGGTGTAACTTTATAGTTCGAGAAATTTGGACATCTAAATGATACCGGTTATACGCTACCCACAGTATTTACAACTTTGCTGAACAAATGTTTTTATGGGACCACTACCTAGGCCGCTATGGGCACCAATATGGTTCGTTGACCCTTTGCCAAAAATTACCAAACTTACAACTTTGGTGTAACTTTATAGTTCGAGAAATTTGAACATCTAATGATACCGGTTATACGTTACCCGCAGTATTTACAACTTTGCTGAACAAAAGTTTTTATGGGACCACTACCTAGGCCGCTATGGGCACCAATATGGTTCGTTGACCCTTTGCGAAAAATTATATTTTACAAATTTCGGATATTATTGCGTATTTAATATCATAAATTATGCTGAGTACGGTGGTTTCATAATCTAGAGCCCAAATTCATCATATTATACCTTTACTGGGGTTTCCAGGGTTTTACGTTCTACGAACCAGATTCCCGGAATGTAGTCTATCATCATTTTTTTTGGTTATTTAATATTGCCTTCGGGACATTTAGAACGGTCTGTATAAGTTTTTGCTATTCTGAATATAGTGGTGTGGCCATCTAGCATGCAACATGCCGGTACGGTAATGGTTTTTTACTGGTTTAAAGTCGGCTGTCAGCGAACGAAATATGCCGAAAGAATTTCGCCTCTGGTCACTTATTTAGTTATGCACTTTTTTCTGCTAATTCGGATGAGCTTTTTAGGTTTTGTGAAACGCATAATTGGTGGTATTCCTGAACTCCCATTATGCCACCATCATAAGGCTTCGCGGTTTCCAGAAGTTTTAGGGCGGCATATACATCAAACAAAAAGCTTCTTACAAATCAGCACACATAACAACAACTGGAGATGAGAGCTGCACGTTCGCTACGTTTCACATTCGCTTGCAAAAGGTAACATGGTTTAAGACCAAAAGAAAAGAAAAATCCTATAATGAAACTTTCCAACAGATTTGCTAACTGCTGAAGGGCTGAAACTAAACGGTCCCAGCCAAGCCACTTTCCAACGAAGGAGAAATTGTCAGCACGACGTCAATTTTTAACAATAAGTTAACAATGAAACAAAGCACAACACAATGCAACAAGCTGACAACGCCGGTGTTTTAAAATTAATATAGAAAATGCTCAATACACTAGAGCGAAACGACACAGTTCGGGATAGCAAAAACACTACTGTAACCAAAGCCAAAAGCCACTACTGTGGAAATATCCAAACTGTCCAAAGATTAGACATTTTCAGCAAACCAAAAAACAACTTTCGTACTATATGAATGTCTCTACGGAAAAGATCTCCAAAATATCTATGCAAGACCATAGGAAATGCCAAATATTGTGCTTAGTCTTATTGAAGAAATTCAAAAGTCCCAAAAGGATATTGTGATTACGCATCCAGAACAGAATGATTTCATCGTGCTAGGCAGTCAACAACACATTCTACCGAAGGCTTAAAACTATAAAACAGAAAAAATATTCAATCCATTTGCTGGATTTATTACAATCCATTGCTCATCTACAACATCCAAAAAAGTCATGTTGCCAAAATATTGAAGATCTCGCTTTGTGGTGACACGTTTACTTTGGCTCATAGATATGAAACAACTACTAACATAAGAAATGCCGTTCAGCTAAATTTTAACTCTCGACGAGCATATTGTCGATTACAAACTGCATTTCTGATTTTCAAAAGGTGCTATAAATCGACATGTCTGGAGAGCCAGAATGGCTAAAATAACATTTGAAATCAATATCAATTTTCCAACGTTGGGTAATAAAAACCACAAGAGATGGTTAACGAAATTAACAAAAGATTCATTGATTCTAAAAATTTAAGGAAATCGTGCATTGGAAACTGAGTTATTGCTGCCATAGACATAAATATGCACAAAAATATTGTTGCTTTGCAGTTATACACGGTCTGCAGTTGTGCAGACGTCAAAAATTGAAACACGGGACACTCCAGGTTATGGTACAGGCACTATAGGTGACACAGCTTTACTGCCCTAGCTTTTAACCCTCGAATCCCTAAGCATTTTTCACTACTCTGTAACCCTGTACAATATAGCATTGAAACAGAGAGCACGGAACGCCAATTCAACCGTCCAGGTGTATTGGACACCCCATAGGGTTACGAAGTGGCGATTTTTTCGTCGATGAAACTGCTAGGCTACTTCGCATCCCCGAAGGTGGGTCCCGTGGACACGGCACATTTCTGTGCCCTTCCTGAACATGTACAGTATGGAAAATTTAGGAGTCAATTCAGAATCGTAATTGATGAATTTTAAATGTTGATGAATATCGACTCAGGAGTTAAAAAGTTATGCAACCAAAAGTACATATCGGGGTCCATTGAACCCCCCTCACGGATTCGAGGGTTAATCAAAAACAAAAAGCACACATGTGTATACCTTTATATTTACATAATATTTCAAATATGTATATTGTACGTTTACGTTATTTTTATTAAATTTATCTATATTTTGTTAAATGTTATAAAATAATATAATGTTATCGGAGCACGTCCCTGTTTATAAATTAGGTGCATTGCGGGGGTGATATGAGTGCGTGACAGTTTTGGTTTGGGCCAATGAAAATAGGGTCTCACAACACAAGTTTTTGGCTGTATCTCAAAAACAGTTAAATATTTCCGTTAAATAAAGTTCATTTTGTAAACCAATTAAGGCTCTATAATAAAACTGTTGTTTTTGCCCAATGTTAATGTCAGATCCAGAATTACGACCAAAGCGATTTCCCGTGTGACCCGAACTATATGAAAACGGCCGTATATCTATAACCTGTTAAACTAGTAATACAGGACAACCTCTAGGGACTGAACGAAGAGACGCACGACTGTGCTCGAATTTAATCAAAATCGGTGCATGCCTTGCAAAAGTTCCCAAAAGATGATCAAACCTAAATTTAATCCAATCTGGTCATGAACGTTTTTCAAGATTATTTCTCAGGCAAAGTTTCATATTAATACCAACAACTCGCATACACAATCTAAGGTCACATGCGTTGCGAAAGATTCAGGGGGATCGGCTCAACCTTTGATAAGATCCGTGCAACAATTGCTAAAATCTGCTCCTTTTGGCCTGAAAGGACTGTTCAGATAGCTTAAGTAATTCCCTGAAAAACTGCCGTTTGATTACTATTTATGAGCAAGTAACTTAAGCATAGGTATACTGTGAAACTATGAGCCAAATCGGAGATACCATTGACAAGTTGAGTGCGGCAATTCTTAAATTTTCGTACTTTTTGCCCGAAACATGGGTATAACCGTATAATTCCCTGAACAAATCACTTAGCGTAGTAACATTACCATTCCGAGTAAATTATTTATGCGTAACTATTCTGAGCAAATATGAGCCAAATGGGCAAAGCCAATGACAAAATAAGTTCGGTAATGACTAAAATTGACAAATTTGGGTTTGAAAAGGGTTGCTGACACCTTAAATACATGTAGGAGATATAGCAATGTCTGAGCTGTAGGTAAGTCACGTAATCGTAAGTTTCCCACTAAATTTGAGCTAGAAATTGGTCAACAGTTGTGAAAAGAGGCTTGGTAAAGACTGAAATTTGGCAAAATCGGCCCTAATCGAGAAAACCATCTCCGAACTATGTGCAACAAAGCAAAAATTTGGACCAATTTTGATCTGGAAAGGTTCAACCCCTGCTCAGCAACGGAACGACATACAGCCAAATACTTATATCAATATATGTAAACCCTAAATCGTACCACATATAAAAATCGCCCGATGCTTTACCAAGGTATAGGCGTTGCAATCAAATTTCGCAAATTTTATAACGTAAAATAAATAAAAATTTGGGTTGTTGGGCCAAAACATAGTTGGTCTCAACTAAAGGGCAGATTTTGCGTAAGCCATGACCGTAAGCAAACAACACGTTAACGTATTATGAATTCCATAGACAAAAACTTTTTTCTCATGATTTTTCGATCTTTCTGCCAACAACTACCGAACCGTCACGTGGACTTCTCTCGCTGCGTTGGTTACCTCTACGCAATCATTAAGTCCCGTTGTTCGGCAAAATATATTGTTCTTGGCCTCACTTTGTAGACCGAGAGAAGCTCTATGTAATTGTATTGTACTGCAGAGGTGATTATGTTATAGGGTTGGATAAACATGGGTCTCAACATGGGCCCATGACACATGAAATCAAGAAAACAATTTTTCCATAACCAATGAAAATATATGGGTCTTTCTGGCTCATTTTTGAGGGATAGAGAGAAGCTGCATTTAGCTGTATATTAAGCGTTATTGCAACGGTAACCTATATTGCAAGATTAGGTAGAAGGGTTTTCAGTTTGGCCCAAGAAACCCGAACTACACGAAAACGGCAATATCTTTTTAAACAATGGAAGCATAATATGCTATACATATTATGGATCATCATGGGTTCATTGTGGAAGCAGAAAAAGCTAGCGAAAAGAAGTGGTTACTATGTTCTAGGATTAGATATGAGTTTTAAAATGGGCCTATAATGTCCGAAATACATAAGGTAGACCATATCTCCATATAACCAGTGGAAACATTATGGGTCATTTTG
This sequence comes from Trileptium ribeirensis, assembly GCA_030248225.1. Lineage (NCBI taxonomy): Eukaryota > Metazoa > Nematoda > Enoplea > Enoplida > Thoracostomopsidae > Trileptium > Trileptium ribeirensis. The sequence goes on from JASANE010001109.1 coordinate 15,600, forward strand.
ATTTCATTTCGTAGAACATGAGAAGGTCTACGTGACTGCATATGATGAGTTATTCTGGTGGTTACCTATGTTTTAGAATACACTCAGATTCAAAAAGTTGGCCTCGACAAGTACCCCTATGCACCATGAATACAATATTAAAAAATGATCGAACAAACGACGGTTACTTCCGACCAGGACTGTCTAGTAATAATAATTATTAATACGAGCGAAACCAGTAAGCAATTTAGTACAGCTGTTACTAGGTCATGGTATTTTTGAAATTAAATATCTTATTAATACGAATTGAAAACAGTAAGAACTTTAAAGAAAAATGGAACAAAAGCATTATTAAGAACATTTAGTAGGTCATTATTTGTTGCAATAAAACATATTCTACGCAATACATCGCTCAAGTATTCGTGCCGGATTTCGAGCTTCGCGCTACACTTCAAAGCCGTAAGGTATCGCAGCAAACCAACAATGCTTGCGACACATGTATTACAGATAACATTTATTTTTATTGGCTACTTTATTAACCGTATATCATCAGTTGTTAAAATAGATAGCTTATTACGGTTTAATAATTAACGTCTCTATACAGAATTGTAACCTAGTTTAAAAATACAGTACGTGTTGAATAAACCAGTTACTACGTTTGCACTTACTTGGAAAAAAATGATGAAATTAGTTGTGGAGCTTGCGGCGAACAATCTAGTTGTTTCGCTAGTTCGAGAAGATACTGCATAACAACCGATTGATGAGCCACGTGTTCCATCAAACTGTGCTTCTAAAATCAATAATCTTACGTTAATAGAAGACTGATCATAAAAAGTTACCGACATCAGCTCGTCAATTCAAGAAGCGTAATGGTGAAGAGCAAAATCAAATTATCATCTATCGAATATGCAACAGTGATGTGAACGGTTTTTATAGCCATAATATTGCGCTCCTACGAGGTACTAAAACAACATGCAAAAACTAGAAATCATCATAATTAAAAATCGATTTTTAATAAAAGATAGTGACATGATTTTGATGTTCTAGATACCAAAAATGCTGTGAATCATTGAGTGTGTAATGGTTGGAAAAATGTAGTAATTGAAACGCAGCGAGTGGAGTTTACACTGACAGCTCTAGTGGAAAGATTGTGTTGTCTGTCGGTGTCACTCATAATTCATCTTCGCATGAATGGATTTACGCAATTTTATTTAATTTAATTTACGGATTTACGGGGTGTAAATTAATTGGTACAAAAACATTGGTATATATGGTATAGGTCGGTGGTCCCGACGAGGTTAAGGAAAAAACGACCGCGACGTACTGCGGACGATAATGTGAGAAAGCTGAAGTGTCACACTCTTAAGTGGAGTCGATTATCGACTCTTGCTGCCACGAATGGATTATTAGCAGATAACGTGTAATAAAATACGAATGAATAATAATATCTACATTTCTAAATTCGATGGAACTGTCTGGGCGACAAGTTAACACAGCTTTATGCAGCAACTACTTTAAGATGCTGTCACGAAGATGTTACAAAGAAGTGCAACAATCGATTCCATAAATACATTTTATCTAAAACTTATTTTGTTAGAATCGAATCTATCGAAATAAATCGAGGTAAAATCAGATAAAATTAATTTAAATTGAAACTTGTAGAATTAAATTGTAATAGAATGTTAAATATGTTGAAATAAGAATTTTATTATAGTAGATTTGATTCGACATTTTAAAAAGACCAGTGACTTAAATAAACTTTGGCAGAATTAATTCTACAAAGCAACAAGTTCTACTCAATATTTTATTTAAGGTGGTGTCTTTTCTAATATGGCTGATGCTGTCTCGAACTGATTCAATAGAAGTGATCGTAGTATATATTTTTACCATTTTGCTGCACGCATTTGACAGTAGTTGCCGCATTAATGCGTCGTTCATAGAGAAATATGTGCGCTTTGTTGACATCGTCAGCATATACACACATGTGTGTGGAAACATTACATTTGACAGTATGTAACAAACTTCGTGAGTAGTTACACAACGCGGGTTCTGTGTAACAACTTTGGTGCGTTGTTACGCATAAGCGCTTGTATGTAACAACATTGCTAATGCTGCTACGTTCGAATTTTGTTACATGCACTCGCAGCTTCATAACAACAATCAAATGTTGCTACGCATTCTTAACCATACATACTTAAGGTCCGAGGTGCAGGGGATGGTAGCCGGTGCCACGAGGGCGGAGGAGGGGTCAGCTGTTTGGCAGGGATATGGCAAGTAGGTAGAAAGTAGAAATTTGTAGAAATTCATAATTTCCCCTATCTGTTGAATTTTCCCCATTTTTGTTAATTTTCGGCATTTTTACTAAAGTGTTCCCTAAGTTTGTATAGTGTCCTAATTTTAGAGAAATTTTACGGCGCTTTGTGTGCATAGGCGATCGGTCATCAGGCGCCTACAACGATAGTACCAGTTACTCGTACAACAAGGGGAAAAGGAGTTATTGTGGCGACTCCAAAGTTGTTGATTATTGCAAGGTTATAATTTCCAAAGCCCTCTAAGATGTCCGGATAAACAATAAAACAGCAATACGTTAATGGCAACGCTGCGATCATTATCATCACATAACAAAACTCAATATTGGTTTCAAACAATGAAACCAACATGTTTAACGGCAAAATACTATTTTATAAGCCAGCCAGTCCCAACAAACAGGAAACATGTTAAAATTTCGAAAATTAAACTTTTTGTTATTTTTTAATTTTTGGCTTTGTAGCTAGAAAACAGCTGCTTTAATAAAAATGCAAAGCAGCTGTATTGTTTAGTCATCGATGGCAGAATGCCGGACATTTATAATATAAAATGTTAAGGGACAATTGGTTAAGAACAAATTCCTGTTGGTGTACTTGGTGTATGTGTACTGGTCTTGACATTTATAACAAGACGTTGGAATTGTTGCTTTGTTTAAATCAATTTTTACTGATGTCCAAAACAATATATGCTTCACAAAAATGTTGTTATTGAATTACACAGAGACTTCTACACGGCATTTTCATATTTGCTACAGCTGTTACGATTTCGATATGATCAAACCAATAAAATATGAAATTATCGTATTTTTTATTATTTGTTGCTTTTGTGGCTATAAAGGCTTTCGTGGATGCTGAAAAGATGAAGTGATTTGCAGTGTACATGTAGCTGAAGTATGTTTTTTAAAATACCTTATCCAACAGAACCCTTACCCCCTTGCGCCATTCATTGTTTTTTGATTTGCAATCTGATGTTATAATGTGCTGCACTTGTAGTTGTAAAAGTCTCTGAAAACGGGATGATTCAGTTAAATCTATTTAGGACAAATATACCAGTACATTTTACAAAAATCAGGCTATCAATTTATTATACATCATTGAAACCAAGTCCTTAAAGTTGCTATGGTTTAGTAGCATAGATCATACTCCATAAAATATTGGGGTATATTGCCGTTTTCGTAGATTTTGAGTCTCATGGGGCCATTTCAAATCCCATTTTGGCCTAAATCCTACTGGAAGACTGCATAGCAAACCGTTATATACAGTCATAGATTATAGAGGCTTATTCGCTCCACAAAAATTGACTCAGATTTGAACAAGATATAATACATAGGGTGTATTTTCAGGCACTTCGGGACCCAAATTTTGACATTCTATCTACCTGTCATACCCTCCTGGCAACCGCCTGACCGCTAGCCCTCGTGGCACCCGCTACCACTCCCTAGACTTCGGACCTTGAGTATGTATAGTTAAGAATGTGCGTAACAACATTCGACTGTTCTTATGAAGCTGCGGGGGCAAGGAACTAAAGTCGAACGTAACAACATTAGCAATGTCGTTACATACAAGCGCTTATGCGTAACAACGTACCAAAGTTAAAGCAGAACCAGCTTTGCGTAACAGCTCACGAAGGTTGTTCCATACTATCGAATATAACGTTTCCACACACATGTCGATATCGAGTGGGTGCACACATTTCGTAAATGACGCTTAAGCATGCATTTTTACCGATGATCCATTATCTTTGACCCAAATATAACTAGTAACACGTAAACGTGGGTGACGGAGGCATGGTGGTTAACAACGGCGTGAATAGTGCATACAGCTTGTGGAATTTCTAACATTTTTGGTAACAGTTTAAAAGTAACATACTCATTTAAATCGAGTAGCTACACCTCATCTTCGAATTTTCACCATGAAAACAATTTTAAGAAACTGAATTTATTCTGTAAAATAATGTTCGCTCATTTTTAAGAGACTTTGCTTAATTTTAAGAGAATTTATAAAGGTAAGTAGATCACTCGTATACAGTGTTTTAGAAAACGTGAAGGTACATGTTATGTCAAAAAATGACCGAGATAGCACGAACGGTTGTCGAGATATGATGAACTTAGGTTTCCCTAACTCAATTTTAAGAGAATTTGCTTAATTTTTAAGGAAAGAGATGAAATACGTCAATCAGCTATATACAGCTGTTTAGAAAACGTGAAAATACATTTTATGTAAAAAAATCGCCGAAATAGCACGAACGGTTGTCGAGATGCGGTGAAAAAGCTGAAAAAATGCCAAAAATCCCTAAGTTTGAGCAACATTTGCTTAATTTTGAGTACAAAGCAATTTTCGTAGAATAAAGTGCTCAATGAAAGGGCACTCCGCAAGAGAATATGCAACACGAAGAAAAAAATTTCTAAAATCGGCCCAGGCGTTCAACCTGCAGACCTGTCTGTGACAAACAAAAAAAAAGTCACAGAGAAAATTGAAATTTTGCGTCTAGTATATTGATATATATAAAGTTAAATGTACGCCTCCGGCTGCGACTCGCCACCTTCGGTGGCTCGTCTTGCCTCCGTCAATAATTATTGCGAGAGTTCCAGACCATCAAAGGTGGTATGTCCACAGCCCTTCTAAAATTGGGGGACTTCAGGGGCTCCATGTTATTCACGGGAGAAATTTCAAAGTGCGGAGATAAATTTTGCTTAAAAGCACTAAATATTTCCATATTTTCGTGCAGTTTTACTACCGTGCACGTGTTTCCAAGCTTTTCATTAAAACGGTGTTTTAGCATTAGAAAATTGTGGTAAAAAATTTAAAAAAACATTTTGCATACAAAAAACAAATTTTGAGGAATAAAAATGATTGGAGGTAATAAGGAGGTGTCAGTAGAGTGGGGGGCATGTAGGAAATCTCGCTAACATAGGGAGATTTAGAAAGTGTGGGATGGTCCTCCATTGTTGACAGGCCAGCACTGATCCAAACAATATGATTTAAAAAATATAGCTGGCAGACATAAAATTTAAAATGCAGTTTAGCTAACTGTTGTTCTGCTATCCGTCAGCAGCAATCCATCGCTATCCGCAAGTACAACTATAAGCGATAGTAATATTGTAAGGCACTATACATTTCGTAACTTCTTTTGACTCAGGATATTAATCAAAAAATATTGCGTGAAAAATGAAAAAGCTTGTTCATGATGTCAGCGTACAATCAGTAGTGGTATGGTGACTACAACAACATATCGACCACCCGACATGTTAATGGGCATTTTGCTTTCTATAGACAAGAATTATTATTGCAGTTTTCCTTTCATCAATTAGAATCAAGAATTATATCAATGCTTACTGCTGCGCTGAATTTCATATTGTACAGAATAACGTAAAATATAATAAGTCGCATAAGTCAACATCACCCTAAGAACACTTATCACATAAACTAACAACTGTCCCGTCTGTACTGCTGTAACGCAGTAGTAACATTAAAAAATAAAAGCATTAACCTCTTCCATTTCGTGATTGAGACATTCAATAACCAGAAAATTCGCAGTGTCTTCACAACATAGGTGCGGATGTTCCAAAAGAAAAGCTTTGCTGTCGTCAAATTTGGACAACATGCTGAATTTTTTCATTATATGCTTATTTTCTTTAAGGAAATTTCGCTAAAATAATAATATAGTGGATATGTTCTAGCAACAGGAAAACAATTTTTACCATTTAGGTAAAAACCAATACTAGGTAACCTTAAAAACAAGACTTGAATCACTGCATTGTAATGAAGTGATAAATGCCAGTTTTGTCGAAAAGTGCGCAATCTGCAGTATGAATGAGAATATAGCCAAAAACTGTACTTCAATATAAAATGCATTGCACAATAATTTAAAAACAAAGTGATAAAAGTTTTAATTTTAGAAATTTTAATTTTTTAATTTGACTTTCTTTTTTATAATTTGACATTTTACTTAAATTTCTTTAATGTGGCTTTATTATTCTATTATATGTCTATAAAAGAATAAAAAAAATATCTTCGGTAGTCAATATCTGCAACCTTAAAATTTCTGGAATGGGCAAAATTTGATAGTTTTTCATAATAATACCGTTGTATGTTTACCTCAAAAGAAAGAAGTTCAACAGTTACTCAAAACGGCTTGAAGGATACTATTGTCAACAGGATCAGAGAGCATGAACAAAGCGAAATCTAATGAACAATTATGTCTGGAATCGCTAAATTATCGGTATCTAAGAAGTCAATGACCCAGGAATTATTGCGTCGGTAGGTTTCGTGAACAAACTCGGATTATATATCACCTATGTAAAATAACATACTGAGGAAACTAGCGCCAAAAACTTATTTTTATAAATCGCTAAAGCTTGACAAGTATATGTTGCCCATTCTCGTCGAGAATCAGAAGCAGATCTTTTTTGTGCTCCCTCCGAGACTTCACGATATAGTGCCTTGTCAGAATGCCTCAGAAGCAGATCGTTCTGGTTTATCTCCGAGTTTAACTTCAATGCAAAAATCTACAGCGACCAGTGACTAACCAAATAACTGATTGGTGTCTGAAGTTATTGAGTATACGTAGATTGTCATAATTCGTCCAATACAAGCAAGGTTGCATTCCAATGTCTACAGCCTTCCTATACTTTCACAAGTTTGAAAACCAACTGCCGGCACACTTAATTTATCGTGCTAGAAAGAGTAGACGGCAAGCAAATAACGTGACTACTACAGAGACCCTATCTTCTAAGAAATCAGATCTTACATACCATACAGACCAGTGTGTCCTGGTGACTTATTATGGGCACAAAACAGCATAAAATTTTTAACGCATACAAGAATCAATTTGCCTGCTGCCGTAATTAATGCCATTAAAATTATGGATTTACAATCATTGTATTAATACAGATATTTTGAATCCTGCAACTCATCCTGATTAGTAGCTAGGACCATACCATGCAAAAGCTGCGAAAACTTCTAGCTGAAATGCTTAGGTTAGGCTTACTATGTTATATTCTGCTTTAGATAATTTACATCAACAAAGATTGTGTGATAAGTAGCGTTGAATATAAAAATCATACCGTACCTTCTTGACCTGTGCACAGCCCTCCGAAAAGTGGTGGGAATTTCGGGGGCCCCATGTTCATTCTCGTGTGAAATTTCAAAATGATAGGAGTGAATAAATTTTGCTTAAAAGACTAAATATTCCCATATATCCATGTAGCTTTACTGCCGTGAATGCATTTTCAAGCTATAAAACGATGTGTTAGCATTATAAATAGTGACAATTAATATTTAAAAACAATTTGCAACCAAAAACAGAAATTGTCAGACAAACATTTTTGGATTTAGTTGAACCAGGGGGTTTCGTCCGAGTGGGGGGAGACGGACATGGGGATTTGGAAAGTGGGAGGGAAAGGGGTCCCTCATACCCCACTGTGGACAGACCAGCCTTCTGGTGTTGAAGTGTTCAGAATTAAAGAATCAAGTTTTGAGTGACTAGAGAATCCGTCGAAAGAAAACGAAGCTGAATCGTTTTTCATTAACCCCTGGATGCAATTGGTTTAAAACCCCCATTGGGAAGGAACCAAATTCCATTATCTTAATCACCATGCAAATCTATACGCAATCCTACACCGCGGTTACAGGAGTATAGATACTCATTATTCAGAATCCCAATTTCCCCACAATAGTTTATAATTGGGAGTGCTACTTTAGCTTTATAACTGGGTGTGCAAATGCATCGAACGACGTTGCTTATTCTCAACTAACAAACATATGCCTGTGGAGAACCTTACCCAATAGCTAATTAAACTGTGATAACACAAAACGCCGCCCCCTCGATTGTTATAATTAACATTACTATCTGAGGAATGACTGGGTTAATGTAGCCATATGATCGTGGATGATAGTACGTACCATTTAACAGTGGCAGTTTTGAGGGCCACAATCGTCGAAAATACGCTTGTTAACCTCATAATCCAAAATCTAGTTAAAACTGAATTTTGTTTTGAATTTAGATATACACCTAAACATTTAACCAGCTAAATAACTACAAAATCTTGGTTAAAAAGTCGATGCATCGGTTAAAAAGTCAAACGGCGAACTATGGAGTGTACAGCCCCGCATTTATTCCGACTTTTATATCTTAATCAACGACATTTTAGTTCGTATCATATTCATTAGCGGTATAACAATTTTATCCTTAATATCGCCGGAATAGAAATCTTATTAATAAAAACATAAATTGCGCAAACGCTTGTGTCAATATAATGGACCATGACATGATCAGAATATAACGTTATCTTTTTGTTCGGGCTCGCTAGCATACCGCTGTTGTATAGATTTAGCAGGAAAAATAATCATACTGTCTTCTCTTCACGTTCTTCGTCGGTTAACATAGGGACATGAGCAGGCTTCTTTGAAACGTTTATTCTCTAAACAAATATGGGGTATTTATACAAGTATATATATGTAACATATGTATACCCCACCCCCCGAATATCCACCTTCACTCACCGCGCCAACATATTCTGCCACAAACAATTTTACATATTTATTTCTCTGTTAATAATTATTATTTATGACTTTAATGCGCCATCGCATTTTAACTATGTCTGCGAAATCACTTGCCTTTATTCCTCAAATATTTAATTAGAACTGAAAATTTTAAAATCGGTGAGCGAAAACACTTGATAACAAACTTATTGTCCAGGAAAAAGCTCTCAAGTCCATCAAACAAAATTCCTGGAAAAAAACAACGGGAAGTACACCTAGATTAATCCGGGGAGGGTCAAAGTCTGCGATACAAACGCGATTACAATCCGCGTTATGAAGTGTACTAAATCGTAAAATAATGGTCGGGAACAGCGCGTACGTGTTGCTCTATAAAGCCATCGTATTGCAATTCGTGTCGGCGTAACGTGAAATGATGATTTCTTCGCGGGCATGGGTTTTGAGATCGTGAACTGACTTAAGCAAAGAATAACCCAGGTGTACACTTCTAAAGCGGACTCACGCATAATTAATCGTTTGCCTGTTTATCAGAACACCTATAAAATTATTTTTTGGCGATTTTAACATGTATTGTATTAGTTGGCGATTTTATCATGTACTGTATTACGTTTCCATAGATGATGAATATGAACGGTGTTTAAAGGTGTTACCCGATGCATAATATTTTGTTACATCTAGGATGCCCGTAACTAATAATTTATTGTTGTATTTTTTGATGGTTGTATGGATTTAAAACATACACATTAGTTACTCGTACAGCGTATTTATATAAATCTTCTCCATTCGTGAAAAATTTTGCAAGTGCTTGAACCGGGTCTCCTGGTTCAGAGCCTGGGGGTGTCGGTTTTGCCATAGAGCATGAAACGAGCACAGCCTTATAAAATCATATCGAAGATAGTAAAGAGTCTTGCCCACCCTTATTTTTATTTCTTTGTGTTCTGAATCAATGTCAAAGACGGTGGGATTTTGAGAATTACAGCTTCCGCCGGAGTTCATACCGCTAAGTACTTACCTGAGCCGCCAAAAATTACAAATTGTTTCTCTACTGGAGTAAAAATATGCTATTTTTTTCCATATTTTGGGCTAAAAAACATGAACCTTTCCGTTTCGGCGTTAAAAATCCCTGAAAATACCCCTTATTAAATATCCATATACTACGCTGTGATTAAATAACATCTATTACGTCTTTTCTGTCAGTTACGGTACTTTATGATCTCCCAGTTCTCTGGGGTATTTCCAGCTGAATGGACAGGTATAATTTTGGTAGCTTGGAGAAATGAGAAGTGAGTAAATATTAAATACCGGTAATAACAAACCACAAAAATTCTAGATAATTGGACAGAATTAGTACAACCTTGATTTCAGTACAAAACCGCAATATCGACGATAACAGAAGAAACACAGATTATTACAGAAGTAAGTAAGGAATATTACTGAAGAGCTGAATCCTTCGTTACATATCGTATCGACATTCCATGGTTGTAACTGAAGATAGAAAAATATTTTATAAAAAAATATTTGAAACAAAAATTAGATAATGGAAATAAAAAATGACGACCCATCGAACACGGTGGCAGACAACAACTGAATGATGAATGGTTGCTAAATTATTGATCCTACAAACTTGTGAAACACCATAAATTTGCGTACCAAAATAAACCATGAGGCGCGGAAATAAAATGCAGGCCATGCGGTTCTCGATATACTACGCCTAAACATTAGTCATAGCCTAAGCTAATGTCCTTATATGAGACATACAGTAAGCCTAAGCCTATTTGGGGAGCTGCCGCCCCCGAACCCCCTGTTCTGAGATGTCCTTTTTCTAACGTTATAACGTCCAGCCCCTCAGGGTAACTTGGGCCACTTTGCCTATCAAAATAACTCGTTTACTAGTCCAGATTCATAATTTTGGCAAGTTTTAACAACCCTACCCACCATGACAAACCTGCTACAGAAAATGAAATGAACACCTTGCCGTATAACTAAATTCGCCACTGGAAACATGAAACCACTAGTTCACAAGCGATGGTGATTTCATTTTTAAGTTATCATTTTGTTTAGTCTCCTGTAACAAGCTGTGTTTGATGAATATAACATCCTAAAACCTCTTAAACCCTGAACCCATTTAAACCCTAAAACCTCGCCGATCCTAAATCCACCAAAAAACATGCTGCCAAGACATCAGGTATTTGTGCTTGTCTTCAGATAACCAGACCATCGTATTCTGGCCTGTCGAACGCCCTCCGAAAAGTGGGGGCATTTTCATTTTCGGAGGATATTTCAAAGTAGGGAATGGTGATAATGTTGCTTAAAAATACCAATATTCTCATGTAGTCTTACTGCAGTGCATGTATTTTCAAGCTGTGAAACAATGTTTTAGCGATAGAAATACAGTCACGGCCAGAATTAAGTGCAAAATAATCAATTGATATCGATCGATTTCGATTAAATGGATTTTTATAGATTAAATATATTAAATTATGGATTAAATAAATTTCAATAGATTTCAATCGTTTTCTATTTTAGCGCAGATAGATAAATTTCAAAATTGTAAAATTTCGATCAAACGAAATTTCGATCGATTTCGATATTTTTCGACTGCACTTATTTTTGCATACAAAAAAAATAAATTTTATGACATAAAAACTTTTTGGATTTGGTTGCACATGGGGGTTTCGGCCGAGTGCGGTAACGGACATGAGCGAAAATCCCACAAACATGGGTGGATTTAGAAAGTGGGGGCCCCTTCGCCCGACAGTGGACGCCAGATATCCAGCCTACCAGAAAACCTATACAGACAATTCTCGGTGACCTGTACGCAATACGTAATCAAACAACTAAAGATAATTATATTCTGGAAATCGGGTTCACTGGCCTTCAAATCATGAAAAGGCATGAAATATGCACGCTGGACTCTAGAGCAAATCATTGTACGTATTCAGCCTTCCAAAAACGTTTATCTAGACTATTTTTGATGCCACGCACCAAACTACTGAACACCGACTATTTTATGGAAATCGGGTTCATTGATCCTGAACCCAGTGAAAACGTCTGAAAAGGCATACGATACTAATGCTGGACTCTAGATAACCAAACCATAATATTCAACCTACCGGAAAACCTATATAGACAGTCGTTGGTGACCTGTACGCAATACGTAACCAAACGACTGAAGACAGATTATATTCTGGAAATTGGGTTCCTTGACTCTAAACCTATTGAAGACCCATGAAATGTGATGCACTATGCACGGTGGACACTAGATAACCAAATCATAGTATCAAGCCTTATAAAATACCTATAAATAGACCATTCTTAACGCCCTGCACGCAAGACATATCGTAAAAAATTTACTACATTGCGAACATCGGCTTCGTGGACCATAAAACCCTTGAAGCCGCATGAAAATGTATAATATAGTCAAAATAGTCTCTAGATAACAAAATCTTCATATCCGGCGTACTTGATTACGTAATAGGCACTTATTATATGGTAAAAACACGCAATACCATGCCGAAAATTGAAAAACTTCCATTTTTGGCAAAGGGTTGTCAGAGTCGGGCACGCAGTGGCCAAGGCAGTCGCCCCCCCAAAACGATGTTCGGGCACACAATGCCCAGGGAGTAGCACCACAAAAACGTCGTGGTAAACAAAGTTGTAAATCTCGACGAGGATTCTGCAAGGTGGGCCATATTTTTCGATGAGGAGCCTGTATCGCGAGAAATACTGGTTCCAGTATGACCAAATTTTGCAAAGAACCTTTAAAAACCTGTTTTTACCATTTTAAACCCAAAGACGGGGTCAGAACTGTTCGCGTTCAACTAAAGGGTACATTATCGTTGTTTTCACCATCGAAAAAATTGTCGAAATCCATACGTCCTAAAAGGGGTTATGAATGACAGAAACAGACAAAAACGAAATTTTCACGATTTTCACCATAGCGACCTCAGCGGAAAGACAGCTCACTGCGTTTCAAAAATTTTTCTTAAAATTTGTGATTTATAGATTTCAAAAGTTTTTTGTATTTTTGGTCATTGGAAGAAGAAATACTTTGATATATGACTTAAATTACTGTAGTATTATTGTCTTTGAAGTATTGCTGGTATATAATTGCTATCCTTGGACTTTAAGCGGACTTCGGAACCTATATTTATGACGACAAAATCATCAATACGGGCAGAGTAGCCACAAACGCTGTTACCCCTCGCCTTGCGGGTTGCTATCATAACTAGAAATCGCGTAACGCAGAAAAAGGAGCGATTTTAATTAGTCTGTCCTGATCGATTGGAGGTCTTAATTCAGCTTTCTGAACCCGCGCCAAAGTCTCAGAAAGGCAATATTTAACCAGTAATACATTGTAGGCAACTTTATGGCTATTTTAATTACATTAAATTTCAAATCAATAGGACCCTTTCTCTTCCAATAAGTAACAAAATAACTTAATCTTTGGATTTTGGAGATTACAAAATCTTCCATAGTTTTAATGAACAATAATTAGTATGCACAGATGACTATATTTATATTCTCAATCCCATGTGTTCTGTGGAATGATTTAGATACTAAAGGTTTTGTGCAAATGAAGGACATCGACTTTCTCGATAAGTTTTTCATGGTCAAGCTTACCTTAACGAAAGTATGGGACGGACATGGGGAGAGGGGAAAGTGAGAGGGTCAACGTGGACAGGCCAGCAAAATCACAGCAAATTAGGTCAATCTTAATTTTATATTAACTTAATAGCGATGTACGATGGCTAACAAACGAAACTTGATGATCCGAATGCGATGGTGCATTTTGAACGGCTGAACGGAGCGTGTCCTACCCAGGACGCGATAGCACGGCTTTGAATCTACGTATATATTATTTTGCACGAAAGTTTCCGGAAGTTCTGTGAGGATTTCTAAGCTTTAAACCTGCTGAAAAACCCAATAGTAGTTGAGTTTTTATCGTTGTTCGTCATCCACTACACCGGTCGCAGGAAGGCCCCGAAATTTAACCTTTCGCATTCCTGCAGGTTACATGGCACACACTGAAGTTTTGTGCGAGAAGAGGCGTGGAAGAGAATAAACCGACCATGGTCTTGACGTAGCCTATTTAAGCGGGAGCATGCAATCCTGTCCCCTGCTGGGCGTTATCCTTAAGACGCCTGCCGCCGCGCACGAATCATGAGACCAGTACTCTGGACATGACGCCTTGGACGAAAGCACGAATGAGATCCAAACGTATATCAGGGATTAACCGGAAGCGAAATTTAGCGGAACCAGCAACCGGAACCGCCTATTTAAACCGAATCCGGAACCTGGTCTTTCAAACTTATATATAGTAAAACATACGGAGGAAGAAATGAAGGTACTGTGGATTTACAGTGTATTAAAAATAAATTTTTCATTAAACTTAATATATTGCGGTGACATTGCCTCTCTGGAACTTTGAAGAGGGTGAGAAAGATAATAATGTTTGTTTTCGATCAAGATGTCAGTGTTTCGAACCCTCAGAGCAAAAAATGCTTTTCACTATACAGCCTTGCGTAAACTGCATCAAAATGAATGTCCTCATGCAGCGTAACCTAGACAATCTGTCTCCAGTCTTCAATCGACTCCATTTTAGTAGACATAGATTTGTTACATGCTATTCCGTAGGAAAGTTGAAATTATTGGTTTATCTGGTTCTAACAGACATAAAAGAAGATATATACTATAATTTTCCGATCAGTGATCAGAGACATTGTCCAGGCTAGCGTTGGGCAGTCACTGCCCATCAGATAGATGATGATGGTGAATTTCTGATCAGAATACTATAAATGAAACAAACTATAATAATGCTAGCAGAGCTTCAATAAATACAGTTCATTACAAGAACGTAGCTTCTGGCTGCGTTACTGAAATGTTACTCCAATGTAGACTGATTTACAAAAATGAAGATCACAAGCTGGTGCTTGATGCAATTTCTGTAAGCCAATCTAACAGCTAAGTACTTCTAAATAAGCCATACTCTCTTATGCATTTCACGTTGGGCCGGTTCAATTCTAACATACAGTGCAGATTCCTGAATTAGGTAGAACAGCTGCTATAAGCATCGATCTCGCTTTGTTTTGCTAACAAACTTGTACAAGGTCGAAATGAAAATATTCATAATATTATTTGTCTTGCGTTTCACAGGACAATTTGCTGAGCTAACCTTTCTATGGTTTGATTGTAAAGGAACCTGATCATTGTGTATATGTAAAACATGTTTGGCCCACAGATATAGCAAAAAATTTGGTAAATTTTAAACAAAATTTTTATGCCGAAATTCCCATTCCGGTATGGTTTTTGCCTTTTGCCGAAACCACAACCGGAACACGATTTTTGCCGGAAACGGAATTCCGGTTATTCCCTGATATACATAAAAATATTAACGCTCCCAAATTATACTTATGCCGTTTCGGGACAACCGCAGCCACAGTTACCGAAGCAGAAGCCGTGAAGGGATGCCAGTTCCGACACGGAAACTCTGTTTACTTTTCGAGCAAGCGCGCACCCATTTTAATGATAGGTACTCTGGAGCAACATGGTCTCAGCCTTGTTTTAAATTTCCTGGGTTTGCAGCGAATATTTATATAGTTATATATACTTACATTACGTTACTAACCTAGGAAATGGAAAACATAATTCCCCGGCCATTATCTAAGTCCTGCAAAATGGCTAATAATTTACCACCCATAATGGTAGGACATTACCGGCACCTCGAGGTGAGCACTTTTTAGACCTAAATAACGACAATGGCTGTCAATCCCTACGTAACACAGACATTTGACGGAATAAGCCAACCTTTTCTTTTTTTTCTATGTCAGCTTCCTTTTCTCTCCATTGGCGTTCCTGTTTTGCCGCTTCTTCAAGATCTAGCGTTAATTTTTCTTTTTCGGCCTAAATATTCGATTATGCTAACATGTTTTAACTTAGTTGAAGCTAACATTTTCTTATCAGTCAAGCGGTCTTTCTCGTAAAGGCTACGTTACTCACAGTCGGTATCTGCAAAAGTTGTTTAATCACATCACAAAATTAAAAGTAAGGATTTCCAATGGCATCTCTACATCCTCAATGTAAAGAAAATAACCAGTAATGGACTCAGGCCTCTTATATAGAACCAACACCAATGTAATATTATAAGCTGAATTCATTACTGCGATATCTGTAAAACTAATATTTGATAAAATAGTAATCTAAACTAGTATCTCGCAAGCGGATGCGAAACGCAACGAGAGTGGTTTCATTTTTATGTTTTTTGTTTAATCACCTGTAACAGGCTGTGTTTGACGTATATAAAACCCTAAACCATCTTGAACCCTGAATCTATTGAGAATTCTAAAACTTGATCGACCCTAAACCCATCGAAAACACCTCACAAAGCATCAAGTGTTTGTGCTGGTCTTTGGATAACCAAACCATCGTATTCATCCTACTGGAAACCCTTTATAAAAAATCTTGATGACCTGCATGCAATACGTAACCAAACAACTAAAGACAGATTATATTCTGGAACCAGGCTTCATTGACCCTGAATCCATCAATAACCCATGAATGGGCATGTAGTATGCACGCTGGACTGTAGATAAACAATCACATCAGCGTACCGAAAGACCTCTATATACATCATTTTTGATGCCATCATGTATCAAACTACTCAAGACCACTATATTCTGGAAATTGAGCTAACTGACCCTAAACGCAATGAAACCGTCTGAAAAGAAATGATATCCGTGCTGGACTCTAGATAATCAAATCACTATATTCAGCCTTCAGAAATACTTATATACCGACCATTCTTGATGCCCTGCATGCAATACATAATCAGACAAAAATGGAAGTGCACTACATCTTGGAAATCGGATTCGTCGACCTTAAATTAGTGAAACCCCATGAAAAGGTAAAGTGTGGTCACGTTCGACTCTAGATAGCAAAACCATCGAATTCAGTGCACTTGATAACCTAATAAGCACTCTTTGCAAGCAACAACAAAGTAAAATTTGAAAAAGCGCTATTTCTGGCAAAGGGTCGGAAAACCATTTCGGGCCAAAAGCGGCCCAGGGAGTGGTTCCACAAAAAAAGTCGTAGTCAACAAAGAGTTGATTCTGTTTGGTGGTCTTTATTACTCGATGCGAAGCCTCTGTGGCGAGACTTGGCAGCAAACCCTCAAAACCCTGTTTTTGCCGTTTTGACCCGGAGAATGGAGTCGGAGTTGTTGGCGTTCAACCAAAGGGCACATCTCCATCAGTTTTTGTTATCGAATAACAAAATTTATCAAAACCCGTAATGGGTTATGAACGACAAAAAAAATTTCACGACTTTTCCACCTAACGCCCTTAGTGGAAACTCTGCTCGTTCCGTTTCAGTAACAGCAGTTTTAATTATAATCTGTTCATTTAATTTTCGAGACCATTTCATGCTCTGAACACTGAAAACATTATCTAAAATGGCATATCAAACAGGAATTCAGTCAATCAGTTTCTAAGCTTTAAGAATTAAAAGCTTAAAAACGTATCAATTACTGCAAAGTAAATGAGGTCACATGCATTATGGTACATTTTTTGCTATCCCCAGGAAAATATCCTCTGTTCTGTTGCCACAGAAAAACGGACAATATTTTTCAAGCGTTCCTTTCTGAAACCAAAATGTGCTTAAATTCCGCAAAATTTGATAAAATCCGGCTTTTCTAACCTTACTCGAACACAGAAGCAAATTATTTATTAATAATTATTAGCGATTTAATCTGAAAAAGTCTCGAAGTACCAAGATTTAAACGCCACTTCAGCCAGTGGTCTGCTCGGACTAAAAATTATAGAAAAAGCACATAAAGTGCGTGAGTAATAACATTGTACATAGATACTATGACTAAAAACTAGCATAGTTTAAAAAATGAGAAAAACTAAATGCAAATGTAGCGAACAATTTTCAAAATGAAGGTATTTTGTGTTTTCAAGTAACAAGTAAGCGGACTCAGCTGAACGGCCTACGGCTGTATAACATAATAAAAAACTGAAATCAAGCGCCCTTAACCACATCCTACGGGACCAGGGCGAAAAATCACTTCTCGTATATGTATCTGCTCTGTCGGAAATTGCTTAAAAATCGTAGGTTTTCTCTAAGAAGCAACAAAATGAAACACAAAGTATGTACCCGTTATATTTCATAATACTGGCATCTCGGTAGTGTCAAAATCTGTGGAAAGACACGAACCGGAAGCAGCCCCCTCCCCCATCGCATTGATGATGGGTCCCATAAGGGGGGCACGCGCGATAATGGGCTGCTCACGGTTCAATTCCGCCGTAACTTTCGCAAAAAAAATGTGGTGGATCAATGAACCGGGATCGCCCGCACCCACCAGCGAGATGCCAGTAATAGGCACGTTGATTCAGCAATCATCTGTTGCAGCACACCGTCACTCTGACCTATCCACATCCTTCCGAAAGTGTTAAGAGGAGGAAAGATTTCGGAGGTGTCCATGTTCATTTCCAATGGTAAATTTCAAAGTGAAAAAGGGCATTAATTTTGCTTAAAAATGCTTAATATTTCCATATATTCATGTACGTTCATATATGTGTCGTTTATACTGTCGTACAAGTATATTATATTTCAGGCTTTAGCACGACGTTTTAGCATTTTAGAAATAGTAGTAATATTGTTTAAAAACATTTTGCACACAAAAACATACATTTTTAGATATAAGAAATTTTCAGATATAGAAATTGGAGGTGCCCCATTGTGTACAAGCCAGTCATAATCAGTTGAGCTTATTGTTAAGAACAAGTTCCCATCCTTCACACAAAAAACTGTAGTTTAGGTTTTGCAGACTGTCAATAATCACAGAACTATATCAATTGTGTTTCAAATTGCTATAGCCGTAAATGGAAATAAGTCTGCAAAAATGGAAGCAGAGTGGGCGAAGCATTCAGATGAAATTGCACTTTGTTTTGCCAGATACTGTACGTCGAGTGTTCAACCCAACGCAACTTATGATTTGGAAACACCTGTCTATGTAGAGGATAGAATATTGTTTGTGAGACAATACAGGTTTTGGAACGTATATAAAGAAGCCGTACGCATTTTATACTAATATTTTAGCTGTGTAATGATCTCCTACACTATAAATAAACCATCAGAATGTACATCTTAATATATTCAATACTTATTTTTTGAGAATTTAGACACCGCCATGTTGTAGTAATTACAATCATGGTCTAAGAAGGTCCAAAACAGCGTTTAAAACGTTTAACAGATACTCAACCTCGGGCGTGCCACATCTATGATAAAAGAATCAGTGTCTTCTCGGCATCCTCGAATTAAGGGTTTATGGCTTCTATACAAGCGAAAAGTCGAAGCTGGTCATCGCATGTAATTATAGTATCCAGATATGTTAGGATATCACGACGTAGCTGATAATATCCGCAACGAAATCGTATCCGAATTCCCGGATATCCTTGCCCATCACTAACAGAAACCATATGCTTACCTCAGCCAAAGATACATCAGCTAACTTGGCTTTTAGTTCATTCAATTTCGTTTGATACCTAAAACCATTACAAGCCAGATAGATTCTTCAAATCAGGTATTGTCCATGCTTATGTCGCTTTTACATAATCTATCTTGCGATGATGGCTGGCGCTGGTACTGAAGTCCGTAGCGATTCACATGGCTACGCCTCACATGATTATCTCTGGAACTTTAGTGTTATTTGATGTTTTTAATTATTGTTAAAACAGAAACGATCCTAAGAGCCAGCTCTACACAGAATTAAACTGGATATTTGAGTTGGAGGTCAACAGCTCCAACCTGGGATAATCAAAAATAACTCGGGAACTTCGACCAGGCTAGTTAGAAGGAAAACCGTGCCTCTAGGTTAGCTAGGAAAAATAAGCTAAAGTACCTGAGGCGCACCGACCTGCGGAAAATCAAACTGAAATCTTGGGGAGCTGGAAAATCCTAAGCCAACCGTGGCGTGCCCAGAAAATCCAAGATAATACGAAACTAGATACCCTGGTCGACGAACAGAAACTTCATACCGTTTGGGAAAACGAAAATATTGCATACCGCCAAAAGACAAAATTAATCTATTCTCGTGCCCAACAACTTTTAAAGAACCTAATTTAAATTAACATCGCTGTAAAGACTAGCTGTCACCATCTCTTCTGGGCTCTCCACGACGGAGGTGCAAGGTATTTCGAGCTCCAAACAGGTAAATCTTGGCAGCTCCAAACAGATAAATCTTGGCACCTCCAGATACTTCTTTGCATTGGTTGCCCAGACATTTCTATCCCCAAATTTTCGCCCGCGGGGCTAAAAATTACTAAAATTTACTCTTTTTAAGTACGTAAGAATAATTACAATCAAATATAAAACTAGACATTTTTGATGTTTTCTGACGGTTACAGACTTTATGGTTCCTCAGTTAAACCTGGAGGGCATACCTCGTTTAGTTGTTGGGAGGGCAACCAAGTGATCTCCAGGACGACCTTGGAAACCGCCAGGTATAATTTCTGGAGTTTGGAGAACTGAGAATATGGCGCCCAAAAGCAATATTCGATAATCCCAACCCTCCTCGTGGACCAGTTAAGCGACAAATTATATCGATATCCGAAAATCACTTACGCTACTCTATTAGACGCTACTTCTTCTCTTTCTTTCTGAGCGTCCGCCATTCTTTCGAGACGTGCTGTATGACGCCATCGAAATAGACTGGGCGTATCAATGTTCGGATGAGTATCATCTTCATCATCCGATACCTAAAACTGTTTTGGATAGTACGCCTTTCGTACCGAGACCACCTGTCTTAAAAAGCCTGCCATGGTTAATATCAGAAAAACACATTTCAAGAAATATAGCGCCTATAAAATCCTACTTTTATCACTTTAAGAATCCTGAAAACGTTGCTCGGGGGGTACACCAACCTATTTGAGGTACGCAAAGTAATAACTTTTTGCTGAATATAAACATACAAACACATCTAATTGCAAATTTCCGATACTGGGTTTTGATATTTCCTTCAAAGATAGCAAGAAGGATTGTCAGCTGCACGTTGTGCATGTTTCATATTCTTTAGTGACGTATTCTGCTTTACGTTTGTGACGTGGTTTCAGTTTATTATGATGTTTAGTTGCATGATTTATTCTGCTCGGGGTTGTTGAAACACCACAATTTCCGAGGGAAATTATTTTCATTCATATATTATTTTTAGAAACGATAGCTCTCCGAAATTAAGATAAAACACTGTTATAAAACACGCAACTCCATGTTATGTGGCTCTCACTACCCCTTACATGCATTTCGTCTACTTTCTTGCAAACTCTCATTTGGGACCCTGTTATTCACGGCCAGCAGACGCAAATAAAGTTGATTTTATGTACCACAGTAGGAACTCGATCACGTATGCCTGGGCTCTCCAAATTGGGGGGAGGTGGGTGCCCCCTGGCATTTTTTGGTTCCCCCTGGCTCAGAACAGGTATTCCCCAGTTCATGCCCAATGGCAAAATTTTGGGTCCTCCCCCCCCCCCGATTCACCGCCTCTTCGAAAATTTTTTCTTTCCAATCGGTCTAAAGTAAATGAAATTTAATCAAAATTTGTGCTAAAATTTCGTTCTGAAACCAAAAATCTCGCAAATTTTTACAAAATTTGCTTCAAAATCGCTTATTCTCTCCAAAATCATTTGGGTAGTATTTCTGACACGATTTTTAACCAACAAATTAAACATGGACAGCATGCATTGTTTAGTCTTCTTGCAAGACTAGCTAAACGAAATGATGAATATTGGTGATCGTGAATCGTTGGAGTTTTTGGCTGGTTTGATTAACGACTGCCATACTTACGGCAGTCAATAAGTGCTGCCAATGATGGAAACACAAAATGTTTGATGATTGACCGATTTACCACACTTCGCCGAAAAGTAAATAAACATAATGAAATAGTCATGACATATGACAGGTCATGAGGTATTATAGTTTATTAAAAAGTAATCGAAGGAAAAATTCGATTGTTAACGAAAAAGCGTTCGGGGCTGGAGATTGGACGGATTACTAAGACTATTTTGGGGGCGAATATGAAGATGGTTACTACATTATGGATATCGAAAAGGAGAGTTTGAAAGTACTTTTTTACGCTGAGCTCTCAACCGAGTAAAAGAAAAGCTCCAGGATTTTGGAGCTCCGATTAAGATTTGTCGGCTCCGCCCAGGTCGGCTCCCAAGTAAATTTTGGCTTGCCCGATCAATCCCCAGGTATTTTGTGGTGATACCAAAAACAGTTATTATAAAACATAATATTACTGCTTATATGTCGATTATTCAAGACAAAATTCTAAGTAAAATTAAGTGCAGCATGTAGGAATATATATTTTCGGGAAGTAAATGATACACAACAACAACGATATACATGTTACAAATGCATAAACAACGCGATAAATTTCAATTACAAAATCCTTTTATTGACCTGGAGATTAAACTCCCAGCTATAACCTGGAAATCGCCACAGGTTGGAGCTGGGGTACAGGTAAAAATTTGTTCCCGTGGAGAGACCAGTTTAAGGATATGTTCCAGCCTGTGTTTCTTTTGAGGACCGAGAGGGGCGACATGATTTTCAAAGACTAGAATCTAGTCTAATTTTATCATCTAATGTTAATGTTAGTATATATCATCAACGCTTTGAAGGATTAAAGAGGATATATGGCGGCATGCTGATTAAAACGCCACGCTCTGATACAAAGCTTCCTAACACTCTAAACGTTAAGATGCTTAGTTATAAATACAGCACTAGAAGAATTTTAAGCCTAGTTTTAACATAAATTATTATGTTCCAGTTTTACGGAGACTAACATGGAGGTTACGTGACATCATACAGGATAAAGGCTAGTTATATAATTTGTCGTCATTTCCGGGCCAGTCTTTTCTGATGCAAACCTTTTCGGTCTTTACAATGAGACTGGTCCCGTCAAGATCCGTTCAATACTCACGGACTTATTATGGAAAAACGGAACATTGACTTGAATTTAGGTATTGGGATGAATTAGAAATTATTAGTTATTTTATTAACTACTTAATATATATCGAAATAAAAATTATATTTCGAGCCGTTACGTATCTTCTATGCCCAACCTTGAGTTCAATACCCCCTTAAAAATTACGGAAATATTCCGATTGGGTATATCACCTATCTTAGTGGCCGTATCCAAACATGTAACTCACTATCCCTGGAACCATAACCCCAGCCCGTTTTAGGTCGATGAAACCATCCCTTTTTCTACCGTAAACCTGCGTGGACTCGTCCAAGAGCCCGACTGTTCCTTATTTTTCTTACCAACGGGGTATTGGATATCAAAACGGTCGGCTAGAAGAGCTGAGTTCGAATCCGAAGCCCGAGCATCGATGGTCCACTGGGTAAGAAACTGGAAGCCCCTTTGCAGTGTGTTTTTCGGAAATTGGTAAAATGTTCACATGGTAAGGTGGCAGCCGCCCTTTATGTATATATAACGTATATATGTATATGATACGTTTCACGATCTTTGCGCCAGGATCGTGGGTGGGACAGTTGATTTTGTAGCAATCGTGGCAACCACACGTAGCTGAATAAGACGCCGCTGTTTATCCTTGCTTATGCGGGATTCACAAAGAACTGTGTGCACCAACTGCGCTCCGCAAGCTGTTGCACCGACCATGTCGGCTAAAAACAACTGTAACGGCATTAGCTTGTTATATAAATGTGGCCTCTCCAAAGTGGGGGCCCGGCACTTTTGGGCGCCCCCCGGCAAAATCGAGATGCCCCCCGGAAGGCACCCCCTGGCACTTTTTTGGCTGCCCCCGGAAAAAATTTTTGGTGTGAAATATAAAACTATTACTAATTACTACACAGTATTTCTGAAATATCTGAAACAGAGAACAAATACAAAGTTTATAGACCAGTCTGCCGGTCAAATTAAATGCTTGAAATCTACCTAAAAATTAAAAAAGCCATTTTTAGCGTGAAACCGCGAAAATTGTTATTTTTGGCTCCCCCGGCAGACCCCAGGACCTTGCCGGGGGCCCTAACGGAGTGCTGGGGGGCAGCCGGGGAGCACCCCTCCGGGAATTGTGCCGGGGGCCCCGGCAGAGGTCCCACCCCCCGAAAAAATTTTTGCGAATGGAGAGACCAGTAAATAGTGTCCTCACTAGAACAATAATTTAGCAAAATTGCTGCTGCAATAATGTTTATTTCTATATGCACAACTTGCAAATTACAAAGTTATGGCAACGTCAAAAGCCAACATGGTATTACATTAGCGACAATACAATAGTATTATTATTGTTGCGAAATAGTTATTTTGCAACGTGGAGATGACAATTGGAAAATATTTTTATTGTAGCGAATGTGTAGGTTTACACTTATATATACATATATTTTGCCCATAGGGCTCCCAATATACAATACGTACCCCCTAAGGCATATTTACACCCTGTGTTTCTGCACTTCTTTCCCTTACCCGCTCCCATTTTCACTGTTGTGAGCAAAATTAGACGAATTTGAAAAGAAAACTGTGAGAAACTATGAAAAAATGGAGATATCATCTACCCTCCAATGCGGACAGACCAGGGCACCTATGCTTACATATATTGCAGCAGCAATAGCTCATCTCTAACTGGTGACTGACCCTGACTGATTAGCATTGTACCGTCTTCCAACAAGGGAGCAAATTGATGAGACACACATTTACGACTAAATATTTATTTTTAATTCAATAAAACGATGACTTGCCGGTATATAACCAAGTGTCATATCAGCTCAGATAAAATTTGTATAGTATATATACCTTTATATGTTATTTCTGCGGGTTGTTTAGTAATTATTGTGACCGCCACAACGGAAGAACAGCTTATCCGAGTTTACTAGGCTTTCGCAGAATGGTGCCAGAGTTAGGCTTTCGTGTGGGCTCTAATTTTTTTGCACTAAGTTTTCTCTCTCTAGCAACATGGAGAGTAGCACAAATAGCACGAATTCAAAAGATTGTACATATAATTTTACAATATCTTAGTTTATATTAGCGTATAATTACACATTTCGAAATAACAACCACATCCTTGGTATTTGCTTGCACAACTAATATTTCCCATTCTACAGAGATATTGCTATGTATTGACACAATATAGTTCGCAGCGCAGTAGATATTATCCTTGTCCAATACAGAGAATCGTTATTTTATTATATATATATTTGCTGCATTCACAGTAGCAGTTATAACACTGGAGGAAGTTTAGAGACCACGTGAGTCGCCAGACAACAATTTATTGCCGTCGGTCGAATAAGTTCTTTGTCTTTAATAACATTTTTGATTTATTGGCTGCAGCGCTACAACATACACTACTGTAAAGACAATTGAATTCCGCGCTAGATCCACTTCGTAGGCAAATGCATGTACACAATCACAAATTTTAGCAGTTTTGTGATTATAAACCAGTGGTTTCGACAACCGTTAAGGAAAAATGAAAATATAAAAATTTCTGATGTACATATATTATGGGTAAATGATACACACTATGATGAAAATATAGGTCCGCAAATTGATGGGTGTATCCGCACTTAAATATTACATTAATGAAAATCGTCGTCGTCAGCAAATATGTAATTATGGTCTTCATTTTTCTTTGAGAAGACGGCGAAACACAGGTACGCGTACGGTCCGAATCGGCAAAGGACAGTTGAAAACCTGTTTTAGCTATTTTAGCCCGGAAGACTTATTCAGATTTACTGTGAATAATTATATACGTAATACATATAATTACATACAATCAATGGAAATGTCTCTTACTGATCCGTCTACTATTGCCGATAAGCAAAAATGTGGTGATCCTGATTGTCCTAATCTTGTTACGGCCATGGATCTGAAAATCGCATGTGGCAAATGCCGGGAAGTTTTTCATAAGAAATGCTCAAAGGTCAGTGTCAACAGTATGTTCCCGGATGTTGCTAAGTCGGATAGCGCCTTACGTTGGTTTTGTCCCAAATGCCGCCCTCATATTGATGAGGATCTTGCCGCCCTGTAATCGTTTGAAGGCCGTCTGGCTAAGTTTGAGTCTAACCAAGCTAAGCTAGAATCGCTAGTTTTTAGCCTTGTGGAAAAGATTGATGGGTTGGCAACTGGTCAGGCACCCCCTGCGACCACAACCGCGCCTGCACAGAGCAACATCCGTGGATCTACTTCTGAAAAGGATCTGCTGGGTGATAATGATGGTATTACAACCCGTGTGCTGTCTGAAATTGACGAACGTATGCGTCGTAAAAGAAATATTATTATTCCGAAATTACCAGAGTCTTCTAGTGAAGACAGCAGTGAACGGAAAGCGCATGATCTTAGTTTGGTTTCTGATCTTTTTGGTTATTGTAAAATCGATGTTGCCCCTGAGCCTATTGTGTCTCTGTTCCGGCTGGGTAAAGTTTCAGATTCTGCTCGTCTATTAAAAGTGGTGCTGAAAACTGAGGACGATCGCGATAAGGCTTTACAGGGTGGTGCGGCGCTGAAGAATCTTCCGACTGATAATAAGTAGCGCGGGGTCTATATTAACCGGGACCGTACCATTCTTGAGGCCAAGCTTTTCAACGATGCTTGTGCCAAACGAGCAAAACAATCCAAGCGTTATCCTCCACCATCGGGGGACGAGGCGGCAACAGTCGCTGCTGCAAGTATAGCCAGCGCCGAGACTGTTCCTCATCCGGCTCAGTAAACAGTCGTCATGCTGAAAATAGAACTGTGTCCCCGGACCAGCGTTTTGTTTCTACAAGTTCATCTGTATATGTTAACACTGCGTTTGTTATTTCTAATGTTTCGGATTATCTCTCTGTTACTAATTGTTTTAATGTTTCAAATGTAAACTCTGGTGGTGTTTCGGGTCTAGTCTCTGGACCTCGCTCGTGTGATGTCGGCTCTTCTGGTATTTTTAACAATGGTTTTGATAATTTCACTGATATATCCGATGGCAATGATGCTAGGCTTATCACAGATATAAACGATAATCTTGTTAATTTGTCTGGACTTAAGTGTGTTTTAATTAACGCGAGATCTATCATGAATAAGTTGCGTGACCTAGAGCTGTTTGTTGTGTTACATAATTATGACATTATTTTTATTACCGAGACTTGGGCAACTTGTTTGAGTGATGACATGGAGCTTCAAATTTCCGGCTACAATATTTTTCGTCGTGATCGTCACGGCAGGCGCGGTGGGGGTGTCCTGATTTTTGTCAAATTATGTCTTGGCGCGGTTGCGTGTTCTTTATTCACAAACTCTTTGGCGAAGACTTTGTTTTTTGCGAAATCCGCGCTGCGTCTGGCAGGATCCTGCTAGGATGTCTTTACCGTTCGCCGCAATCATCTGTAGATAATGATACCAGTATTCGTGATTTGCTTATGCAAATTGGCAACAGTTCTGATTTTCGCCGTGTCTGCATTGGCGGTGACTTCAACATGCCACAAATTGATTGGGTCAATTTCAATTGGCCGCCCTGCGACGATTTATTTGTTGACTGTGTCTTGTCGGCGGGTTTTGTGCAGCACGTGCACCAACCTACTCGCGGCGAAAATACTCTGGATCTTGTGTTCACAAATGACGCCAACGTTGTTTCGGACGTTGATATCCTGGCTCCACTAAGATCTTCTGATCATTGCACCGTCTCTTTCCTTCTTTCGATAGAACCACAGGTCATCCATCGGCCAGGTGCCCGTGGTAAGCCTGCGTACGATTGGGTCAGTGCTCCCTGGAGTGATATTTGTAACACGTTAAGCGCCACCGATTGGTCCTTTCTGGAACACCTAGATGATGTTTCGGGCTGCTGGCGAGTGTTTTGTGACATACTTCAGAGATGTGTTGACAAGTTTGTTAGACCCAAGCCTCCGTCTGTTCAACGTAAACCAATGTGGGCAAATGGTGCCGCGTGGCGTGCGCTGAGGCGTAAACATAATGCGTTTCGTCGTTATAAGCGTAGGGGTACTGCTTCGTCATTTGATAGATTTTCGGAAGCCTCTGCTCAGGCAGCTTTTCACGCTGATGAATCGATCAGGATGTATGAGCATAAACTCGCCGCAAACATTGATGTCGATCGTAAGTCTTTCTTCAAATACGCATTGAGTCGACAGTCTGCGCGCCCGGACATCGGCCACATGAGGCGCGAAGATGACTCCTTCGCACAGTCACCTCAAGAAGTCTGCGATCTTTTCGGCGTTCACTTTGCATCTGTTTTCAACACTGCCGCGTTTGCAAGAATTGATGGGCTGCCGAAAACCAATCACAGTCTGTCAACCATGTCGTTTAGCCCCGCGGAAGTTGAGCTTGCTCTTAGTCGGCTGAAGAAGGATGCATCTCCCGGCGTAGATGAGCTGAACAACAAGCTTTTGATAAATACCAGGCCTGTTACTGCTGCCTGCCTGTCATCGCTTTTCAACTCGTCTATTGTTTCCGGTGTGTTTCCTAGCGATTGGAAGGTGGGTAAGGTTGTGCCTATCTTCAAAAATCGAGGTGACCGGTCAAAGTGTGACAACTACAGACCGATTAGTCTGACGTCGTCGGTCAGCAAAGTTCTAGAGACGCTTGTGCGCGATAGGTTGACTGACTATTTATCTCGTCATGGTTTGATTTACGCTACCCAACACGGTTTCATATCAAAACGTTCTACGACTACTCAATTGCTGGACTATCTTAATTTTGTCACCAAGTGTCTCGATGATGGCGATTGGGTTGATGTAGCATACGTGGATTTTCGAAAGGCGTTTGACTGCGTCAACCATGAAGCGCTTCTTTGGAAGCTCGAATTGTATGGAATACGAGGTACTCTGCTAACATGGTTTCGTAGCTACTTGGTCGGCCGGCGACAATTCGTCCGCGTAAATGGTGCGTCATCGTCTTGGACCACCGTTACCAGCGGGGTTCCCCAAGGGTCGGTCCTTGGTCCTCTCCTGGTTCTCTTGTTCGTTGATGACCTCGATGACTACGTTTCCGGGTCAGTTTACAAGTTCGCCGTTGATCTCCGTCTGGCCAGAAGAATCATCAGGCGCATGCCAGATTCATCTTTTGACGCGATGCAGTGCGATCTCGACGGGCTGTCTGCTTACTGTTCCAATTGGTGTCTATCCATTAACGACGATAAAAGTGCGATTATGCACTGCGGACACGACAATCCGCGAGTCGTGTATTCTCTTGATGACAATCTACTGCATCCAACGGACCAAGAGAAAGATCTTGGGATCATTATGTGCAGCAACTTGAAGTTTTCGGAGCACTGCTGCATGGTGGCTGCCTGGGCGATTCGTGTTGTTCACCTGCTGCGGCGAACAATTCAGCGTTGGACCAAACCGATTTGGCTGTACCTTTATCGCGCTCTTGTGCGTCCCCATGTGGAATACGCAGTGACGGCGTGGTGCCCGTGTCTGGATCGTGATATACAAACAATTGAGCGAGTGCAACGTCTGGCAACGAAACTCGTGCCGGCTGTTCGCCATTGATTTAAAAAACTGATCGTAAGATAACTGCAAGATACATCATCATAGAATCTAATATACGTGACGCAAAACAGTTATTTTGTACTGTTTTACTTTCGCAAAGCTGAAACGTTAATAAACGTATTTTAAACTTCATGCAGCGGATTTGCTGAGCATATATATGAAAAACTAAAAAAATATATATATATTTTATTGCTACATTTTTATTATATACATATATATCAAAATTACTAAATCTTATTGCTATTAGCAACATTTTTAGGCATTAAATTATCTGATGCGAGATACATAGACTTATCCACTTACTTCGATGTCTTTCCACTTGGAATAGTCTATGGGCATTTCTTCACTGCTCTGGATCAAAGGTACATAAAAAGCTAAATCCTAAAAACAATGACAGAAAAGAATATTGTTTACTATGACTTCTAACATAATCATTGCAGACTTCACCGGCGTATCCATATTGCCGATGTAGAGCCCAGGCATTTTACACTATGGTTTAGATCTGGTATTAATGTGAGCTCCCAGGTTCGCTTGTCCCTCTGATTTTATAGCACCATGTTAAAATGACCACACCCGAAGATATCAACAGAAATTTGTCTTTTTTTGTGAAAATTTCTTCCAACATTTCAATTGTAATCCTAAATCAAGTATGATGTGATTTCATTAACAGTTTTATCTGCGTACATTGAAAACAGTGGATTTGGACAATCCTTGAAACAAAGAAATCTCGACTTACACATATGAGTTTCCAGAGAGTCCATGTTCTAAACCAGAAACCCGGGATTCATCGAAAGCATATTTCCCGTATTATAACATAGGAGTTCGACTGTAAAGTTAATGAATTATGTGCATATCATATATCGCTGATACGGGCGTTTGTAAGTGAAACGAATAGAAACCACAATTTGTAAGTGCAACGAATATAAACCACAATTTACCGTCATATCATTACAATAAATTAAGACAAACTTGATCTTTTAAGTTTTTCCAGCTGGAACTAGCGGTCTAGTAGCAAATTTGGGGTTGATGTTTCTGGTGGCAATAGGCTTTTTATGTAATCTTTCGAGAGTTTTTTTATTTTTCTGTATCTTTACAGATGTTCGGTTTTTTTTGTGTTTTATTTCCTCGAAAACTGCGTAATCAACACAAAGTATATACATTGGATACTTTCCAGATCTTTTCAAGTAAAAAATTTCAAGATTTCACGAGTGATTTATCATACATATAGAGTGTTGATTGCAAATAGTTTATTTACATTTCGGGGTATAACTCGACGCCGGGCTGAGATATCAAAAAACTCATCGGTATTTTATCCGTAAATGCCCTCGGGATGATATCAACGTGTAGCGGCGATAGCAATATCAATAAAATTGATGAAACATCTATTTAAAACATGTACTAGACATTGTTGGAGCCAAAAATTAGATTTTTGGACGGTTTTCTTAAATTTATTTTTGGACAAAATTTAAAATTTCATCAGTAATGTAAAAAGCTTTAGTTGCTCGACATTTTAACCTAATTTGATGTGCCTAGATTGACAATTTTTGTAAAATAATTATCTTGATTATTCAAAAACCATAATTTTCGATCAAAAATAGTGTCACACTGCAACACAACGTCTTCTTGCGTCGATGGATCTATTCCCATTGCATCTTCCTTTCGTTTTTCGTTCTCGTTTTGTTTTGTTGCGATTACTTTGGTTTGTGCTTCCTGGAGGGTTACACCCGCTCAGCATGCAGGCTATCCAAGTTGCTCTGTTTCTTGTTATTGTACTCTCTGACGAGCTATCCCCGGTCGGCTTACAGACTCGGCAGTTTCTTGCTCCGTATCAACTTTCTGCATCAGTGCTTCCTGCTCCGTATCAACTTTCTGCATCAGTGCTTCATGAGAAACTACCACTGGTCGGCTGGCAGCCTCATCAGGTTGCACCTCCTGCATTTTGCTCTATTTCGGAACATTCGCTTTTAATGGCTCACTTAGATCGCCGCTTCCTTGCATTGGTTGATCCTCCGTTTCCTTCTGAACCTTTGGATTTTTTTAGCATTTCCCTGAAGTCGCCCTTCTTTTTCGCTTCTTGTTTTAAGTCTTCTTTTGTTTTTGTTTTCGTTTTTCTTTTTGTGCATAGATTTCTTGATATGATTTGACCTCCATTGCCACTTTCTCTTGTGTCTTTTCTGTACTTATTTTTCTCCGTATCGCTTCGATTCCTTCATCGATCTTTCGTGTCTCAGAGAAATCACCTCGGTTGAATCCAATATCGCCCGTATTCGGCTATAGTCTGGGCTCGCTGTTTCATCAATTCGTTTTGTCGTTCCGCATTCGTTTTAGTTCATGGTATTTCTTTAGCGTATCTAGTGGAAACATCTCCGTCTTCTTTGAACTTCTTCTTAGGAGTCGGTCGCTGTTTCCACCGCGTGCGATGTTTGTTATTTTCGTTGTCTACCAATATTGTCGCCATCACCGCCCACCGTTAATATATTTATTTCAATTCTAATCATCTACTACCATTATCCTTCTTCTAAAATTAATAATTTTAAAAAATATAGTATTTTAAAATCATCATACAATCACTTTAATACGTTTATACTTTAAGGTTATTCTTTAAGTATCATTAAAAAGTTTTTCTTTTTGATTTAGGGTTATTCGGATATTCTATTTACAATTTCTATCTAGTAATCACTATTTAACAATCCTTATTCGTTGTTAGTTTATGGTACTGTAACGTTGCGAGTGGCTAAGGCTCTGAATTAATTCAATGCGCTCGACCACGGTGTGCCCGTCTAGGCCAGGCACTACCAGGTGGCACACGAAGACACCGTGCCGAATGAATACTTAACACAGGTGTCCTCCTAAGACTGTCAACCATGTAAACCAGCCGACGTGCCGATGCAAACTAATACGCAGGATAATGGCTAAAATTAGTTGCAGCAATATTTATTGAAACACCACAGAACTGTAACTCACGGCAGCAAAAATACGAATGAACAACAATTACAACTTAAGACACTCTTATAAACCTCTAGAATAAAATGTCATGTTTTGACTTGCATCATAAGATTTTATTTTTTTTTTGTTTTTTTTTTGACTTCAAGCTCTTGAAACTTAATATTTTCTTTATTACGAGCAGAATCGCCGACTAACCACATATGTCTTAAATGTCAAATAAATTGTTAGCATTCGCAGCATAGCTGGTTCTAGACGGCTTGCTCAATCCTTCGGGCAGGCTTCTCAGTCACACGCTACATTACCCACCGTTTGTTAAAGTACGGACTCCGTACCGCAAATATATGATTTCGGCGTGGGCCTGAACTGGTTTACGCGTCAGTTAGGATCATTAAAACTCACAGGAATTGCAAAACAAACAAACTGAAGAATTGCATGCTATAAAATGTTTATCAAGAGGAGAAAGCGATAAATCGTAAGTGTACGTAAGTGTAGTGTAAATAATAAATCGGAAATTGCACACAGCGATTCGTAGTATGTCGCTATTTGTTAACTTCATTGTCTGTATTGTTTATATATATGTGGATAGTTCAGTTGCCCTTTATTTTTTTTGCACTGATAATAATTAGTAATGAAATCCTATATGATTACCGGACTATTGAATAGCTTGTTGAAATTGAGGCGATATATATCCCGGGACGCTGTTTAGTACATTTGTGGCTTGGCAAACGTTAGTAACCTTCGAATTAAATTCCACGGCGCTGATATTGGTCCTGTCGCTCTTCCCACTCTCGTTGCCGTTGCCGACCCCGCCGAATTCGCCGCTGCTGCTCCCATTCCTTCTGACGTTGTCGACCTTCACGGACTGTAATTTGTCGCTGACGTTCCAGTTCATCTATATAGCGTTCCGATTGCAGCGAATGCGATTGTTGTCGTAGGCCAGCTTGAGCATTGGATGTTGACGGAGCAGGTTGGTCTGGAAGTCGTCGACCGTCGTGATGCAGTTCAGTATCTGGAGTACGATGTTTTTTGCTGTTGTTGTGACCATTTTGCCAATTTCCAACCGATTGATCACATTGATTATTCCAATAGAATTCGAATAGCTCCAGCTCGGCATCCGTTTCGGCATATTTACATCGTTCATAATGACCAGGATTTCGTACTGCAGCCGCATCTCTCCAATTTATAGCATCTTGTTGCAGCGCCACCTGTCGGCGACGTTCTTGACCCTGCATTCGTAGTTGTTGCTGCGCCCGAAGGGATTGCGTTATAGGTGTTATTGTGCGTTTGACTGCTGCGATCTTCGGCGCAGTACCATCAGCCAGCTGTCTATTTCGTTTTCGCACTTTGTGCAACTCTGACCTTAGTATTCCACGCAACTTGTGTTTGAGTGCTGATTTCTTACTTCGACGTTTCGGCTTCTTCTTATATTGTTGCTTTGCAGCACGCGAATTGTTGACTGCTCCTTTTCCGTAAGGTTTAACCTTATTTTCACCAATTTTGTTACACTTATTACGCTGGGCAGCGAAAATGGTTGGACTCGTACCACGATCGATAGTAGCATTGCATGATCTTGCGCGAGAGTGAGCTATCATTGATGAATTTTCATTTGCACACCTCCTGGTCCCCTCGCTTTCCATGAGTGCATCACGACCTTTGTGTGCGCGCGATGCATTATTGCGACGAGCTTGCCCAAATCGCGACGCTCCGTTAGTTGTAGTTATAGCGTGACGATAAATCGCTGGTAATTCTTGCCCAGTGAAAACTTGTCGAATATTGTAAGCACGGCGTGTTACATGGGAATTACTATATGCGCGACCCCGACTAGCGACCGGTTTTTGAATTCCGAAAGCTGCTGGCCCACCCACCATACCCGATGTAGGTGACGCTGGATCGCCACGGCGCCAAGCAGCCCACCCAGCATGAATAGGATAGGGCCGTCTTGGTGGCTCAATTCGTTCACCGTAGCTAACGGTTAGTGCAATGTCGTGTGCCGGAGGTATAAATACTGTTCGTTGTTCTATTTCGTTTTCCGACAATTTTTGGCTATCGCAGACGGAGGCTTGCCTACCGCCACCTTGTTTCAGTGCAACGCCAGCTTCGCTGTTCTGCTCGCGGTCGTGATTTTCGCTGCCGCTAGAATTATCTGTATTCGTTTGATCGCTAATCGCACCCGCAGTTATTTCCACGGCCGGCTGAACTGCGGGTAACGACACAGCAGTAGTCGGACGTAACGCATCATCCATCAAGTCGTCGCCATCCATGATTTCAATATCAGGTTCCTCCCCAAGCAAGTCTTCCCACGACGACATTTATAAATCAAGCTAGCTTATTTATTATTATATTGTTATTTTCGAGCCGAAATGTCTGAATATGTCGCACAGTTTTATTTACGAATAATTTGAATATAATCTATGATAATCTATTAATTACCAATTTAATAAACGCTATATTTAACAGTAGCTTATCCTGAAATTAATAATTCCAAATAGATATGTGTGCATAGAATAATAATTAACGTTAAATAATTATTCAATTAATGATCAAGTAGGATATATTTGATACTATTTCTATAGCGTGCAAGATTTGGCTTTGCTAAAAGGGACGTTTTATGATTGATTTCCTGGGACGCACGTTATAGCGACTACTTGTGCTACCATAATAGCAGTACTTGTGATATCAGAAGTACGTTCTCCCGATGCCGGCCGTGATCATTCGAATGCTTGGATTGCTTTTTCTAAAGAGGGGATAGCGGGATGTTCAGTACTGGTTCGAGTGTTCGTAAGTCGTGTAAGTGCGACTGAATGTTCGTCCAGTACCTGGGCAAGTTTGTCGAGGCGAGTTTTTACCAAAATTTGGAATGAGGCTAATTGTGTATCGACAGACGTTAACGTCCGCTGCTGGTGACGGTCGTCGCGGGTTGTGCTATCAGATCCGCGACGTTGATTCAGTGTCTCCGTAATCGCAGCCGATTAACGGCCGTTACGAGAATATATTCAAATTTCGAATGATGTGGCTGTAATTACTTGTATTTTGTCGTACTATGTATTACATGTTGGATGTGCAAGCTTGATATATAGTATATTACGGTGAAAGCTTTTCCGTTGCCACCACTTGTAACGTTGCGAGTGGCTAAGGCTCTGAATTAATTCAATGCGCTCGACCACGGTGTGCCCGTCTAGGCCAGGCACTACCAGGTGGCACACGAAGACACCGTGCCGAATGAATACTTAACACAGGTGTCCTCCTAACACTGTCAACCATGTAAACCAGTCGACGTGCCGATGCAAACTAATACGCAGGATAATGGCTAAAATTAGTTGCAGCAATATTTATTGAAACACCACAGAACTGTAACTCACGGCAGCAAAAATACGAATGAACAACAATTACAACTTAAGACACTCTTATAAACCTCTAGAATAAAATGTCATGTTTTGACTTGCATCATAAGATTTTATTTTTTTTTGTTTTTTTTTTGACTTCAAGCTCTTGAAACTTAATATTTTCTTTATTACGAGCAGAATCGCCGACTAACCACATATGTCTTAAATGTCAAATAAATTGTTAGTATTCGCAGCATAGCTGGTTCTAGACGGCTTGCTCAATCCTTAGGGCAGGCTTCTCAGTCAAACGCTACAGTACTACCCATTGATCCTGGCTCCGTATATATGGTCATTTGCTATTCCATGTAAAACATGTTCATGGGTTGTGTAAATTTTTAAACATGGGGAGCAGTACCATAGGGCTTCCTGGGATCATCCTTTAGTCCTATGCAAGCTTGGTGCAACCATCGGAAACATCTATCGCATTGTACCCATTTGATAACGAGACCTTTTCATGAACCTTTGCATTTACTGCAAACATAGTCTTCAGGAGGTAAACGTTGGTGTGATTCTTTTTGGACACACCTTAATTTGGCTTAATATTCCGCGTAATCTTTTGGATCTAGCCCAAAATACGTATCATTTTGGCCTGCGACTTTTACTAGTAAAATGTTCGGAAATTTGACTTCAGTCCGTCGAATTCTGGGTTATAAACGACAGGAACCCTTCAGAAATTTATTTGGATTTTTCTTTGACTAAATCGTTATTAAGTGTTCTTTTTCTCGCCCTCCGATCGAAATACTATTTACATTGTCGTTGTGCTAAAAATAGCCTATTCCGTGCTCGTTCCCATGCTACTGTTAATTTTTCAATTTGCTGTGGTGCATATCCGTCATTAGTAGTTGCCGTTAAATATCCGTGAATCGGGTTTTCTCAAGGTAGATCATGATCCCGGCTATGTAATAGAAAGACTGGTATCGGTCCACTTGATACATAAACCGCCGTTCTGTACGCAAACAATAGCGGTTCGAAGAACTCGTCTTATTTGTTAGGGGCTAATTCTCTTGCGGGAAATTCCAGGAACTACTGGTGCTCTTGACATGCAATTCGCTTTCTGGTGGTATCGTCCCGATTTGTATACAATTGTATACTCGTACTCGAGGATCTTGTTAGCCATTCGAGCAAGTCATATCACCATTTATTCCAACGTTCGCTTCTTATTGAGGATCTGAACCAGCGGCACGTGGTCCGGGATGATTGTTGTATGATTTCCCAATAAGTACGGTCGAAAGTGTTGGACCGCTCAAATTACCGGTAGGCACTCTTGTACCGTGATTGAGTATAGTGTTTCTTCATCACGACCCGTAGTGGATTACATGTTCGTTCCCTTGTTCATCTCCTTGGTCTAGGATTATCCAATCCCTTGTTTACTTGCATCCGTGCAGGGGATAAACGGCCTATAAGGATACGGGTATCCAAGGATTGGAGGTGTTGTCATTTTGATCTCTAAGGTGTCTAACGCTTGGGGAGTATCCTCTGCCCATCATTGACTGAACTTCACCATCCTTGACCGTTTGTTGGTGATGTGGTATAGCGGTGCTGCTATTGATCCACAGTCGGGTACGAATAGTCTATAGTACCCAGTTAAGCCAAGAAAGCTTTTAAGTTGCGTTACCGTCTTTGGTTTCAAGTTTTGTATCTGTTCGATCTTTATAGGATCCGTTGATATACCGTTGTTCGATACAATGTATCCAATGAACGGAATTTCTTCTTTTAGAAACTCGCACTTTGACCCTTTCGCTTTGAGGTTCGCTTCACGAAGGCGTTGCATTATTTGACAACTACGTATAGATGGTCCCAAAACGACGTTAAGATTATGTCATCCAGATAGCATAGACATGATTCCATCAGGACACCCGCTAATACTAGTTGCATCATTCTTTAGAATGTTGTTGGTGCGTTCCCCAACCCAAATGTCATGACGTTGAACTCGAACAATGCATCGTAACAGATGAATGCTGTATTTTCTTTATCCTGTTCGTTCATTGGTACTTGCCAATTGAACGACTTGAGGTCTGGGGTTGAGAAGTAACTCGCACCGCGTAGCACGTCCAGTATTTAGTCGATTCATGGTAACGGAAGCTACCACGCTTTGTGATTGAATTGAACATTCTGTAATGGGCACAGAATCTCTTTGATCCATTTTTCCTGTTGGTCAATACGACCGGTGATGGCCACGGGCTGTGAGATCTTCTGATCACTGCTTGGTCCAATGGTATAATGCTATACCTGCGTGTGCGTATTAATATAAACATCGAAATCTGATTTCGAGAAAACATACTTGTAATTGTGAAGTACGGTTGCCAAAACGCCTGCCCTTCTTCGTCAGCGACCGATTTCTCCACATCAATTTCGGCCGGAATTCGATACTGTTCATGTGATCAATTCGGCGTATTCTTTGTGCTCGAAATTGTTCGATGTTGAACCGCCGTTGTTCTTTCTTTCTTCGAGTTCTGTATCCACAATTGTTACCCTTTGTGGATTCTTTATTTGGATTTCGCCGGTCCAGGATTTGAGTATCGGCTTCCTCTTTTTTCGATTTTGATCCAGTTTAAATCTTTCTCTTCTTTCATTCTCGTTCGGTTCTTTATTTGCTTCTTTTCGAACCGATCGATTGCTCTTTGGGCTATTAAATTCATTGACCACTGACGATTGTTTCTTCTGTTTTTCGTACCAGTGTCTGATCTTCAATTATTACGATCTCAACTGTATTCAAGTTACACACTGGTATCGTAACTTTACCTTGGCAATACTGTTTCGTTTTGCCAAACCGTTGCTTATTTTCATTAAAGGTTCCACTTTCACTACGACGGATTTCTTGCTCCGCCCGTACTCTTTACTTCGATGAATTTCGCTGACCATGGTGCGATTACTTGTTTGTATTACATTTACAAATTACGATATGGTACTCGTCTTCTTTTTAATTGATCCCATTTCGTTGACTCGGCAACTGTGAGGTATCAATTGATCGTTCAGTTTGATTCTTAGTTGTCGGTTATAAATCCCAAATTCGAATACCACCAGGAAATCATGTCTACATATCGCAAATTTTTGGAAGTTTCGGATTACGATGAATCGGATCTTTCGTACTTCCTTTTCTTGTACGAAGAAGTAACCCGCTGCTCTTTCTACTAGATCTCCATTGAACGCCACTGCGTATAAGGCTGTTTATTTGAACGGTAGATGTTTGAAATACTTTTCGTATTCTTCTTTGCTGATGATTGTTATTTGTGACCCGGTATCAACTAGGCCTCGTAATTTTTCTCTTTCTAGATACGTATCAATCAAGGAATAACCGGAACCGTCTATATGAACCAGATCCGAAACGTGGTCTTCGAAACTCATTTATAGTAAAACAGATGAAGAAGGGAATGAAGGTACGGTGGATTTAAAATGTATTAATAATAACTTTTACATTAAACTTAATGTATTACGATGGCATTATTGCTTCTCTGGAACTTTAAAGAGACTGAGGAAGCTAATAATGTATATTTATCGTGTTAGCCAAGCTTACGCTAAGCTTCTATGTAATCCACTCTCTTAGCGAGTTGGACCGGTTTAGTTCGAACATAAATGGCACACTTCTGAATGAGTAAAATATATAGGTGCTACAAACATCGACGTGGCTTTGTTTTGTTAACAACCTCCTGCAGGTTAAGTTGAAAAATTCCTGCTTGAATTTATGTGCCTACTTAAATTTCATACGGCAAATTGATGAGATAATCTTTTCTTTTGCTTGCTTGTATTGGAACTTGATTATTGTATATATATTACATATGTTTGGACCACAGATGAAGCATATATGTGGAAAATTTCAAACAAAATTTTTAAACACGAATTCCAGTTACGATATGGTTTTTGCAGTTTGCCGGAAAAGGAACACCATTTTCGCCGAAGCCGGAATTATGGTTACGCCCTGGTATAAATATAGTACCTCGACGGGACTATCGGGTCACTACACGATTCGTGTTCTTCTGGTCCACCCACCTGGTTCACCTCTATGAATGTCTCTTTCTTCCCATCTGCCGATATATCTTCGACTTTCTCAAGTTCTTTTTGAGTGTTCTCTTTCCGATCTACTCCACTCGATTTTGTTGGTCGATTACTCGTTCTTTCGTCTGGTTGATTCCATCAATTCGGCAGTATTCTGTATCGATTCTTACTTTATTGCTGGTTTCCCATTCGGGTTTCTCTTGTATGTTGCCTTGTATTTCTTGGAAAACATTGCTCCGTTCTATGGCCCAACCTTCCACAATTGTTACGCATTAGCGGCGTTTGTTGCGTAGATTTTGTTATTGTTGATTTGCCGCAGGTATTGACTGTCTTTGCTGTTGCTGCCAATTCGTTTGCGGTTGCGTTGATTGCTGTAGTACTTGCGCCAGGTTCATCGCTCGCGGCGTTACTTGTTATGTTACCACCGGTCTGACGTTCTCTCGTACCCATATGACTGCATCGGTTGCTAAAAGTTCTGTACCAGCATTATCGGTATTGGCATTGTCTACGGTTGCATAACTGGGTGTTGTAATCGGGGTGTTTGCATTGGTTGGCTTCTCCATTGTTGTGGACGCTTATTGCCTGATGTTCGGTCTCGTTTGGTTTATACTTGCATGGCTCGGCCGATTCAGTTGAATCTATCGATAATTTGGTCGTTGCTCCCTTGTACTTTGTAGTCCTTGGTCCATTTGTTGATCCATGTTTGCTACTGTTTCAGCTATCTCCGACAATATCATATAACTGTTCTCTAGTCACGCAAACCGATTACTAATTCCGTTCCTTAATCCTGTGATAGGTGCGGATTTGATGACCCCTTCGACACTTGACCCGGGTATTCCTTTCGTGGTTAGATTTCGTGCTGAGTAATTCATCCGCGAAATCTTTGCCTTTACCGATTGCCGTAGACTTTGCAGTTTGTTCATGATTCGTCAACGTCTTTGGCACGTCGAATCTTTCTTTGAACTTCTTGACCAATTCGTTGTAGTTGAATTCTTCGGCCTTCTCGAGCATCAAGACTTCCAAGTATTCTTCTGCCTTACGCGAATCTTCGCTTTCAGGACGCGCAACTTCTCTTGTTCTTCGTCGATTCCGTTTTGGGCCAACGCTTTATGGAGTTCTTTGTGAAATTTCTCGAAGCTGCTGTCGCCTTTATACGATTGCAGGTTTCGGATCTCGTTTCCATCTTGACCATGATCGCTTGACCAATTGATTGTTGCGTCGTGGTCGGTACTGGCGGCGTTTCTTTGGCCACTACTTTGGTCAATGCCTCGACACCAAATTGATCGTTATTCGCATCGAACTGAACGTGGCTCGTGTCGTTTTGATCTCGGTTTGCATTGCGTCGTGTTTGAGTAGCTCTACGTTCGTCATTGATTGCACCGAATGAGTCGTAGTTAACGTCAAATTGATCTTGGTTTGCGTTGGGTCGCATTGATTTTGCACCGGTTTGTTCTATGGTTGTACCGAAACAATCGTCGTTTGTGTTGGATTTGTCTCGGTTTATATTGGGTTGCTTTTGACTTGCACCGAATTGTTTTGGACATTCGCCAATTGTTGGTTTGTTTTTAACGTTTTTGCTCGGTTGTTATAGTTGCTCATAAATCTCGACTGTGCTTCTTTTTGCACCGGTTTCTTGGTCGTTGTTCGGCGTCATTTTTACTTGATCTCGTTTAAAAAGGCTTCGTATTTCGATTCCTTCATCTTCGTCGGATTATTTTCTTGGTTGAACTGGCAGAATTTCTGATTCGTTTTGGTCAAAGCTTTGGCATAATTGTTGAAGTTCTTTAGTCAAAGTTGCATGTTTCTTTGTGAACTGCAATTGTCTTTCTCTTTGTTGTTGGAGTAATTGCATCATTTTGCGGTGTTCTTTTTCACGTTCTTCCATTGTTGTTAATAGTTCGTCGATGCTCGTTTCTTCTTGAAACGTTTCGGTGTACGTTTCTTGTAAGTTTCTTCCGTTTTATTGTTGCTCTTAGACTGTCCAAACTTTTACACAACATCGTGGTCAACATTTTATATTGTTTTGCTTTCTTGGGAGTAGGGGTTGGATGGGGATTTTTTATGTCGGCTATCGGTTATAAAAGGGGACGGGATTCGCCACCGAAGGATTGTGCGGTTCGAGGTGTGGCCAGTAGTATGCCGGTGGGACGCTTGGTATGGCGCGCGTCTTTCTTTTCTTGAGCCATTCCAGTGCCCTATATTTCGCGATGCGGCGTGATCCTTGCTCGGCTCTATTGCTCGCGTTCCAGATAAGTGGGCAACAGGCACGTATATAGAAGGTTTATTACGAAGTGATAAAATATTAGGCACTGTTATCACCGTAGATCACTTGCGGCACTATTTTTCACAACCGTATTAAAATCGTAACGTTCTTCTACCTCGTGATGAAAAGCCGCGGCACTATCCTTTAGTACCGTAATTTTTACCTGACTTTATATTCCACTGATTATACTTGCACAGTTCACACTACTCTTGCGCAGTCTAACACCAAGTTAATGCACAGTCTGACTCATGCTCTTCACGCACTGCTACCACTGATTTTAGTACACTTGACGATCCCTATTTAATACTTTAGGTTTAGGTTAAGTTATAGCTGCCTAGTACTTGACCCAATCTTTAAACCTAAGTTATAAGTGTTTAAGGGTTATACCTGAGCGTTAGTGGTTAAGATTTATGTTATTTGTTACTTTATTAAAGCCCTTGTGGGTTGTCACAGTACCACCGGTTGATTACCTCAACCCAAGCCTTGGATTTACACTAATAATGCTGTTATTTTAAACAGGCCGACCCGGACGGCTGCTGAACCACGTTATTAAAACTGTACAGTAGCAGTCGACTACTATGCAGTTGAAGTCTGCTGAATGTATGCCCCCGGACGGCTGACTATACTGGTATTTGGGTATAAGGCACTAGAGATTTTGATCGTCCGTGTCGGAGCTTTCGGTGTCTTTGCTTGGCCGTTCTAGACGTGCTTACGCGACGCTCCGACCCCCAGGGCTCACTATAACACACAAGGTCTATACCTGCTCGATTAGTTTATTTAGGCCACCAAATACTTAGTCCTTCCAGCCGCTGGGGTGCGCGAGTCCGTCGTATGGCGTACCAGTAAATCGGTAGTGTTCCAGGGGTAGCGTTTCAATCAAAGGGAGAACTTAGTGGGTCACACTAATCGTATCGGCTTGGATTAAGTGTTATGTTATTACGCTCTTGAATTCGATCAATACCCGTGCGCGTTATACAGTTTATTTGTACTAATACGATGCCGGAGCGCAAAAGGGCAGGGTTTAAACTCTGAAACAGTTCGTGAACGATCGCGACCATCTCCACGAATTTATTCTCTAGCATGTATCCAACTTCAGCTCTTGGTTTATACCAGCGCTTCCAGCATGCTTTGTAAATAATACTAAGGATAAAACACTAGTCCTACGGCAGTGCTCTCACTGAACCGACAGTAGCAACGCAACAACCTAATAACCCTGCTCTACTTCACGCTATCCATATACCAATAACAGCCAGTTAGGAATAACTGTTTATTCGTTATTCCAACGCAATACCGCTTCGTTTCAGTATATTCTAAAGATTGTAATCCGCGAGCAGCTTGCAATAGTGCATGGATACAATTACGCTACGTCACGCTACGGCCCTCCGCGATCTCTCACCAAAGACACCAATTTATAATCCAACCCGGGAATAAACACGCTCAATGGCGATTAAAGCCACAGAAAAATAAGTGAAAATAATGTAACTACACTTAACGCTATCTGGCGAAATGTGTTTTATAAGCTGACCAACACTTCACGACACGTTCGTTAAAAGCTAGCTAATTCATTAGTACTTCACTCTAAAGAAACTAAAACCAAAATGTATATCAACGCAATGATAACTATATCTCTTCACCAATACACACCACCTCCCTCTCACACCACCATACTAATGATAATCACTCATAATTAATCACACGATATTTTAAAACCACCAGAACTTTCTAGAAGAAAATAAATTTATTTATTAATATAAATAATAATAATATTAGTAAGTTTAAAATACTTGGGGTTGGGGAGGGGTGGTAGTATAGGGGATGTAGTGGGAATTAAAGGGTAAAATTTTAGTATGTTGAAAGAGTGGGATGTGGGTATTTGTATTGGGAATTTGGTAAAGGTGGGTTAAGTTTTAGGGGAATGGTGGAGGTTTGACAAAAATGTAAAAATGGGAGAAAAAGTTGAAATTTTGGAAAATAGAAATTTAGAAGAAATAACAAGAGGAGAAAGGGGTGGAGTATATATATAATGTGAATTGGGATAAGGACTAAAGGATATTAAAATTTGGGATGGGTTGGTAAGGTTTTGGCGAAATAGGACATATTTGAAAAAATGGGGGAAAAGTGAAGATTTAAAAAAATGAAATTTTATAGACAAATAGAAAAAGGAAGGGTGTAGGTTAAATATGGCATACGGTTGGTAGAGGGACAGAGGATATAGAAAGATGGTAGTTATTGGTGGGGTATTGGGGAAAATGGGGGTATTAGAAAAATGAGGAAAAGGGGGGAAATGGTGATTTTGGGCAAGGATAGATTTATGGGAAGAAGTAGAAGGGGAAAGTGAAATTTTATATATATTAGTAGATAGGGTGAGGGGAAGAGGATATTGAATTTTGGAGGGTATTGGTTAAGTATTGGGAGAGGGAAGGTAGTTTGAATTTTAGTTGAAAAATGGGAAATTGGAGAAAAATGGATTTTGGGTAGGATTTTCGTTTTGGGTAAAAGAAAAGTGTGGATGAGGTATATATTTTAGGAAAAAGGGTAGAGAGTAGGAAAAATGTGTTTTGGGTGATTTGGGGATATTTAATTTAGGTCGGGGAAGAGTGGGGATATTTGAAGGAATTTTATAAATAAGTAATATAATTAATTTTATTTAAGTTAGGAAAATACATAGCTGGTTTTATATTATATATTATATATATACGTTATATTACGCAATATATACCATGTCCAGGACAACAGGGAATACCAGGGCGGCGTGGGGGCGGGCTTTATTGAAAAGAAAAATGGTGGTGAAAAAGGCACCAGCCCCAACTCCCCCCTTTGTAAGCCCATGACGTCCCGGCATGGGTAACAAAACCCTGAAAATAATGTAATACATGAACAAGCAACATATGAGTTATAACAAATAATAAAGTCTTTTGAAACCCAGTGG
This sequence comes from Trileptium ribeirensis, assembly GCA_030248225.1. Classification (NCBI taxonomy): domain Eukaryota; kingdom Metazoa; phylum Nematoda; class Enoplea; order Enoplida; family Thoracostomopsidae; genus Trileptium; species Trileptium ribeirensis. Next base: position 60,384 of record JASANE010001109.1, read on the forward strand.
CAAAGATTATATAAGCTTATTATTAATGCTTTGACATGACGAGGCAAATATATGAGCAAAAATATTATGATCAGTAAAGTGAATAAGTATGAAAGAAAATTTTAATTTTTGATATTTTAAAAATATTTTCATTGTTTTTGGAAATTTTTGTAATTATTTCAATTTTTATAGAATTTTATGGTTTTATGATGAAAATAAAAATGGAATACGTTATAAAGCACACAAAAATGGAATAAAGCACTCAAGTAAGGCATCTGTAAACAAAAATATTTTTATAACAAGTATCAAGTAATATAAGCACAAGTTTATTTTTATAACACACAACAATAACCCTATACGACAACAATGTCGTTTACCCGGTAGCCGACGAGATAAGCCTCGTTTACACTGTCAGACGATTGGTATAGTTTCAGTTGCAGCTGAACGTGATAAACACGATAATTGAAGATAATTGGTACAACAGTAAATATACATTGTCGATAGATCAGTAAATGTAAATGGTCAAATTGAGGTTGAAACCAATGATGGAATCGTTGAATCGTTACTAATTGAACCAAATGTCATTACCAGACTGTTCGAATATCCCATTCGTATTGTAATTGTTCCAAATACCCAATATTCGACGCATATACTATTTAGCGTTCGAATTAACCGATAACAATACAATTGTTTAGCGTCCCTTGCGCACTCAGCATTAATGTTCCGGCTAACAAATAAGGTCGAGACGAGCTCGTGACGTTTGGAGAAAATACAAGTAAGGAAACGTTCGCGAGGGACAATTAAGGGGTTATTACTAATTCGAGATAGGTTATTAGTATCTATTACAGCGAAATACGTGGCTAATGTGACGCATTATTTTAATCGATTTGGCATTGTCATTGAATAGTCATTTTAATCGAGTTTTGGAAGCGGTAATGAATCCGGCCAATCACATTCCAACGGCAAGTATGCTGGATTGCCCGGATATGCGTGCCGTCGCGTAATGTTACCTAGTTCACGCAAGAACGCATTTGAAAACTGTCGTAACGTGGATAACGCTACGCGATCAACTAAACGTTGATATTCCATTCGTTCCTGTGATAAATTACCTTGAGGTTACTGTTCACGCAATTTATGCTCAAAATTGTCAACACAATCTCGTAATCGCTGACATTCAGTGCTCGGGAACACGAGATCACGAATCTACGACACCTGTGACGAAATACCCGTTCGTTGGTTAGTATACCGTCGCATATCGCGCTGAACATCACCTTCCCATCGGTGACGGCTAAGCACGATAAACAGAATTCGTGAAAAATTTCGTACTGCCATTCGACGCCGTTGAAGTGCTTCGTAGAAGTACCCACGAACTCCGTACGCTAATCGGCGCATAAAGCGATCGTACAGTTCCGGAGTCGTGACGACGTTCCACTGCTTTTGAAATATGACGTTTCGTGCCCGTTCTTCCCATTGGAAGAACAGAGCAACCAGCTCCTGGCTCAGAACAATACGATTACGTTCGCATATATCGTTGAGCTCTCTTTGTAATTCATCGCGCAGATGGCGCAATAATTGGCACATCGCTTCAGGCATTGTCGCGTTATTCAATGTGTCGTAAAAAGTGAAATAATGATAAATAAGACGATGACCAAACGGAGTGCTACGTGCACTGCGTAGATCACGTCCATCGAATAATACAGTCGCCAACTCAGACATGTTGACTCTTTCGGTAAGTGGTGCTTCGCTTTCAGTGTTTGTCCGTTCCATCGGCACATACCGCACTGGTGATTCCGATTCAACGGTACTGGGCTTACGTCCGACAATTGGTCGAACTTCTTTCGTTGGTGTTACTGCAGATGCTTTTTCGAAAACCTCACCATCACTAGATTTGGACTGTGATTCCATACCGATTTGTGTCGAACTCGTCAACTGCGTCGCCACAGTTGGCGCTAAAGTCGAAATGGTCGGTTGTTCCGACTGATAAATTGGTCGATGTTGCGATGACTGTCGTGCTTCTACTAATGCCAATTGACGATAGTCTGTCGCAAGATTCACGATCATCGTCGCTCGACAAACTCACGGTTCCTTCATGCGAATCCCGTCGAGACGTGCAAGCACGATGACTAATAGTTCGAAAAGCCGTTTTCCTAGTTTGAGTTCCACGCGATTTCCGCTCAGGCGATTCTTTTTCGAGCAATTGACGTTTTAACTCAGCCATTTGACCACGAATATGCTCAATTTCCATGCGTTGCGATTCCATCTGAGATCGATGATCCTCGTTAAGCCGATGTAAATAATGCAACGCAGTATCAACACGGTTGTTCAATTGTTGCAATTGCCAACATTCCATCTAATTGAGCGGTTGTGGGAGGCATTAATCCTTGCAACTCCACACGCACTTGCTCAAGTTCTGGTCCACGCAAATTTCCTAACTGTAGTTCCACGTGCAGTGACGGGGAAATCTCCACCGGTGGGGCAGGCAGCTGTTCGACAACATCGTTCGCTTGTTCCTGTTGTTTGACATGTTCATAGGCAACAGTAACTAATTTATTAGTAATATCGTCCATTACTCTTGGTCGTTGCGCACTAGTTACTATTAGTTGCTGAAACGGTGCTCGTAAAACATTCGATACCCGTATATGCGTAGATGGTGGTTACTGAGGCGGTAATAAAAGTTTCGCTCTCCCCCGTCCTCGTACTCTAACGGGACGTACCGTCGGGGCGATGTCAGATCAGGCAGATTCTACCTGCGCTATTGATACGGTACTAGCTGAAGCCGATATCGGCATCGATGACGCGCTTGGCATTCCTACGGTATCCGACTCAGTTCGTACTCTACTTGAGATAGACGGTCCTGTCGTTGGTTGAAGAACTGACGAAGTAGTCCTTGTGGGTTCCACACTAATCAATCGCAACGAAGCAGCTTTTCACTTAAGATTGGTAGTTCCTATGACAGGTGACTCGGATTCTACAGTAATCCCCATCATACTAGCTAAACTCTGTCGTGCCGCTAAACTACCTTCTTCCTGGCGCTTTCGTTAACTCTCAGGTGCAATTTGTTCATTTTCTATCCAAGCCGAATGATATCTTTCCGGATCTACCGGACTAGCCATAACCGCTCTTGGACTTCGGACCCGCGTTTGTTCGTCAGGTTCTGGCATATGAAGCGCAGACAGTGATAAAGCAACTGAGGTTACATTGGGCGTGAGGGCTTCACGCAAAATCAAGCGATCCAATCGCTAACAGCAGGGCGGACGGCAACACCGGCTCTGCCAAAATGCCTATCATAAGCCATTATAATTTTATCACGAATTTCTCGCGCGGCCCACTCACTCATGTCCTGATCGAAAATATCTTCACATTGTTCCTCCATTTCTGTTTCATCTCCCATTCCAGCTACATCTTGATGACGTCGTATTCGAGACCGTCGAAGACTACTCTTAGCTTTCAACCGTTTATTCGGAGCATACCATGCACTGAATTAATCCATTGCACCGGGAGCACGGTCACGGTTATACTGCAGTTCTGTTTCTGGAATTTCCTCCACCGGCGTATGATCCAAATCAATAAAGTCCAGGTGTATATTCTGCACATGCTGTCGATTCATTTGTGCAGGTGTTGCCACAAATAACCGATCAACTGAGTCACCTTCCAACTCAATTACGAACGCAGCATCGCCATTGTTTTGTTCATTAATTTGGTACTGCATTTGGTAGTACATTAATTAACTGCTATGCTCTTCAGTATTCCTTTCCTTCGTCAAAACTGGCGCATTGCGATACCTTCTCGGCAACACTCTCTTGATATCCACGACGAGTCGTCACAGCATGGGGATTAACACGTATTGTTAAACCACGCGCATCTGATGTAAACACTCGAAATATTCGTGGAAATTGCTCAATCAAATGCCACAGACGATTTACATCATGGTGTCCCATCGGTGGTAACGTACCGCGACGATGCGCAATGAAAAGCGCTCCGTCAATAAACATGACATCATGGGCGCTGTATCGAATGAATCGTCGATATTCCTCAAAGTTGAGCACCCAATCACCAGCACCTACTTGACGCATACGAATGCCACCTAACAACGTCGTACCATATGGCGTGAGATCTTGGCGAATATGCCCTGTGATTAGGTAGAAAAATCGCCTTAATCTATACCAGCTGCCTACTGCTTCTTGTAAATCCATGGAATTTGCATAGGGGAATGGCTGTTGGTATTTTAAATAACGCAAATTCCAGAATCCCGAATCGTTTTTCATGGCCCACCAAATTTTTAGCCGCTCGTCCGATGCAATACACGCGTACAAAGCCGTCGGCATATCAGATCCGAGTGCCATCATTTCGAAAACGAGAACCACTCCTTCAATGATCGCTACCTGCTAAGTCGCAGCTGCTGTACGACGCCATCCTTCTGCGTAAGCTTACCATTCCGGATCTACCCAATACCGAGCGTTGCGTGGTAACCAACGCCAACAAACATCGAATGGGTCTTTCTCCCGCGTTCTTCGATACTTCTCCAATGCTTCTCGAAATTCACACTGTTAGTTATATATAACTAATGTTTAGACCTTCCATATCACATGCAATCAAATTGGTAGCGGAACGTTTGACAATTCCTATCGCTGCTTCGATTTGCTCTCGCGAATCTACTACTACCACGCTCGCTGGGTGCATACATTCACGGCCTACCGTTTTTAAACCACTGCTCCACGCATATAAATTCCATACTGGATGATTACGATCTCGCCAAGGTGGACCTTGCTGACCTTCTGGCAGTGCCAACTGTTGATCACTTCCGTCAATTGCACCATCGTAGATAATATCTTCCTGTTCTGATTCCCAATCAGACAACTAATCAGATCTTTCGGTCGACCCATCACTCTCGGAATAGCTCGCCATTTCGACGTTTGTTCGTACCAAACACTTCTGATGCTAAAATAGTCGTTATACATCGCAAAAATAGCGCTTCAGTTGAATGTCGTAATTATCGACCGATAAATAGTATATTATCTATCCGTTGGTACAATAGTTAATTGTTACAAACTAGAAATTACCCAAAATAGGCAATCTTACGATAAACCGTCGTAATTGCCAATTTGCGCACGATTACCATGCATCTAAAATGAAATGACTGTTTATAAAGATCTATGCTGAGCACACCCAGCGTGATCCATAACTCAATTATACAGGCTAACCAACTTCCCAGATCGGTAGTTTCATACGTAAGGTTCGTTAACGCTTTTGCTATTGGCAAGCACTGGCTAACAACCAGATAGCGAGAGCATTGCTTTAGCGCTACTGAAGACTATACCACACGCGCCTTCCAGCTTTGGCTCTGGCATGTTTCATTCAACAGCGAGAAATAGAAAGATAGAATGAGAAGTACTCACAATCAAATAGCATTTAACGTTCATGTACATAATCACTGTACACATGCCGGACAATACCATAATGTCGTATCCGGCTCCTTCTCCAATTCGACGCATCGAAAATGATACCATTCGAGGCAGTAGACTCATTCGATCCAATTAACGTCATCCTCACCTGTTCGAAGGTCCTCCTCGTAGCTTTGGCCACACTCACCACAGAACCAATCAATTTCTTCGCTGTCGATTTTGATCGCACGTAAACGTTGCTCATACCCCAAATAATCACGCGGCTCACCACCAAAGTGTTTAAACAAACTTTTATTGTAAACCTTACTTTTGCGTCGCGCATCACCTAAACGTATTACCTCCAAATTAGGACCTTGTACTTTCGATATAGTCGCTAGAAATTTGGATGGAATTTATTGGTGATCCTACGAGGATCAGTCTTCTCCGGCCTTCGCTTTAACACCGCATCACCTGGCAAAAGGTCACGAATGCGTGCTCTTCTATCAAAATATCGCTTGTAGGCGTCCTGGGTTAAACGTACCGACTTACTGGCTTCCTTCCAAGTGCTAGTCAACGTATCCAACAGTTTTTGTACGTTTCGGTACGCAGAAAGTGCGCCTTCGACATAAGTGTCCCAATTATAAGGCTCCAATTCAGTAAGTGGCTTTATCATAGCCATTATCGTTTGGTTCCACCGTTCGACCAAACCATTACACTGATAATGGTACGGTGTGGCAAACACCGTTCGGCTTCCTAACTTGGCTGCCTCTGATGTAAACAATTCAGACGTGAATGCTGGTGCTTGGTCAGACAAAATGACATGCGGTACTCCGTGTCGGGGTACTATCTTGTTCAGCAATAAATCAGCAATAGTCACAGCCGTTTGGTCTGACGTTGCGAAAGCTTCTGGCCACTTTGTAAAATAGTGAATAAAGTTGACTATATAATTGTTCACAGAACAGCGTAACAGGTAACGAATCTACCGCGTCTACGCCCACCATATGAAATGGTGCCATCGCGGGTATGGGTTGTAAAGTTCCACGCTCGATTCGGACCATGTTTAAACCGAGCACAAGGGACACATGCGTTAATATACGCTTCAAGGTCTTTCTTCATTGTGACCCAATAAAATTTTCGTTCGATTACATGACCTGCATATCGAGTCGTGTGAGCCTGTTCCATCACAACTACTCGAAATTCCTCTGGTAGTACCAAACGAAATTCGCACGCTTCTGCGCGCACAGGTCTACGTTTTCGGCTTACATAGTACAAAATACCATATCGGACATGGAACCTATCTTCCTGCAACAGGAGCTGCCGTTGCAGATCTTCACTTAACTCAGGATCTATTTCTTGGTCCTCAAGAAAACGAGCCATTCCTCGTGTAAACGGATCTACCGATTGTGCGAAACGAACTTCATCCGCTTCCCATGGCGGTTCAATAGCATAATAGCCATTTAGATCACTTTCGACCTCCGTAATGAATTACGCGTTCCTTTCCATCATCACCGCCTTGCGTTAAAATAAAGCCAACACCCTCATTGCTAGCATCCGTGTACACCCGAAACGAATTCACCGGGTTCGGATACGCTAAGATATGCTAAATATAAGATAGGTTAAAGCTACTTTTAGCTTATCAAAAGCAACTTGACATTGTTCCGACCAACGTGATTCTATCGCATTAAATTTACTTGGTCCTTTTGTTAGCTCATGCAGTGGAGCAGCAATAAGGCTCTACCCCTCGAAGAATCGCCGATAATAACCTGTTAAACCCAAAAATGAACGTACTTCCGTGAAGTTCTGCGGCTTTTCACACTCCAATATCTTTTGGACTTTCATTGGGTCTGGGGCAATTCCACTTTCCGACACTACATGGCCTAAGAATAGTACTTCGCGCCCTACGAAATCACACTTTTTACCTTTGATCGATAATCCCGCATCCCGAAGACAATTAAACACTCGTTGGATATCCCACAGATGGTCTTCAAAGGTGGGTAAAAATACAATGACATCGTCAATGTAACACAGGCAGAATTCCAAAAAGTACACCGTTATAACGATTTGCATCATTCTTTGAAACGTGGCAAACGCGTTAGTTAGACCTTGAATTCGAATAAACCTTCGTGACAAATGAAGACAGTCTTTTCGACATCCTCGGATTCCATTTCTACTTGGCAATATCCAGATTTAGGTCCAATGTGGTAAAGTGCTTTGCACCTTGAAGGACATTCAATGTGTCGTCAATTCGTGGCAAAGGAAAACTGTCCTTTTTGGTCACATCATTTAGCATGCGATAATCAATACAAAATAATCGCATGTCACCAGTCTTTTTCCTAACCAAGACAACAGGGGATGCCCATGGACCCATCGATGGTTGAATCGCGTCGTCGTCCTACATCGACTGTACTTGTCGCGAAATTTCCTCGCGATGCACATGAGGTGCACGTCGCATTCGTTGCTGTATAGGTTTAGTATCACCAGTATCGATAAGGTGTCGCAGAATATTTGTTCGACTCAAGGGCATCGTCGAACTTCCAAAAACGGCACTATATTTCGTTCCAGCAATCGTGCCAAAGGACGAACTTCGGTCTTGGTGGCGACCGCTTCTTCTAGAGATACCCCTTCTGGTAATTCGGGTTCTTTATAGTGGGTTATTTCCGCTGCTAATTGCCTATACAAACGCTTAGCTTCTTCCGCGCGAATCTGAGTCTTATTGGTAACCAGCTTCAAAAAGTCGATATTGCTCATCGCTGGTTTTCTGTGACATGTCATCCACTCTCAACTTATACGATTTCGGTTCCAGGTTGGTAACAGGCACCCAAACCATATTTTCCTGGACTTCTACAACGGCGTTCGGGCACATGATTGGGCGTGCAAACCGAGTGTTCGCGTCGAATTCCACCATCACAGTTTGTCCGTTATAATCAGTAGTATTGATGTTGCATCAACTTTGTGCACTCTGGTGGGATTTCCACATCCACAGACACACGACATACGTGGAAGGCTCCTATAGGCACTTCCGTCAGTTTCTCAGATGACACCAAATCTTTCGGGTCAGCCTCCTTAGTCACTCCTTCCTTACGTTGAACCAGAGACCATGAACCATTGACCACCACCCAGAATTCTCATTCTTTGGCAATCGATCGTTGCTTCGAATTTCCGCAACTTGTCATCCCCAATGACAATCGCGTCCGGAATATCTGGTACACCATGAATCTGCATGTATTTGGATTGGTGCCCAAAATGTACGAGGGCTTCGAACCATCCCAATGTCTTACTAGCTGGGGAATCATCGAAGGCGAATACTTGAAGAACTTCAACTTATATCGGGTGATACCTTTTTCGTACACTTCTTGAAGCATGATGGTCATTGGAGCTCCGGTATCCACTAAGCCGCGTAATTTATACGAGTCAATGCGTACGTCCACATAGAAACATGATTTAGCATGACATGTCAGCGTTTCCAAATGGGTCAACGAAACCTGCGTATTATTTTGTAGTTCCGAATTTTCCTCAAGCGCTAATTGAGAAACTTTTTCCATCCTAACCTGACCACGTGAATTCTCAGGCGAATTATGCGCGCTACCGGGTCCACCCGCATTCCTAATGGAACTCGGGACAACGTCGGTACTCGCCTGCTAACTGCTTTTCCACATTCACCGAACGTTGCCGACAATGCCGGGCAAAATTTTAGCCCCGGGAACACCAATCGTAGCCTGCTACTACCCAGACAATTATGACACCTATATAAACTGTTTACAGCTACTATGCTAGCTATATATTTATTTGATAATCCCAAAAAAGTGTATAATTAACATTTAAATCGGATTTTATATTATACAGAACATTTTAAAACGCAACTAAACTCCATGAAAAGACTGATAAGCTGAACGCACAGCAATCACCATGACACGTAGATAACAATACGATGACTTGTTAGCTGACCTCTTTAGCGAAATAGACTAGAAACATTTTAATACTATTATTATTAGTTTAATAATAATGTTAAAACTGAAATATTCTTTATAAATAGGGGTGTTATTTAAGTATTGTTTTTAAAGTAAGGAAAAAATTAAGGCATATATAATTAAAAATTGCATTGAGATCTATTATCAATTATCAATAATTAAATGGATACAATTGCGTTTAGACCATATATAACAAATTGCGGACAATGATTACAATGTCAACAAACGATTCATTGGATATTTTACATGATCGCTTAAGCCGAATCGCCGCGACATCATGCTGTGATGCAAACGTGCTCAAGGTGGCAATCGACCTGCTGTCCAACGTTGCATCGGCTGCGATTGCTGTGTGCGTGCAAAGCTCTGGTGAACAAGTCTGCGCAACTGCAACATCAAATGAAAGCTTCGGTCTGTCGACTGCTACTGAATCATTGTCGCACCAAGATGATGGTTTCACCCGTATAGGTCGCCGTCAACGAACACGCAAACGACCGATATTGCAACACAACACCTGTGCTGATAACCAAAGCTGTAAACCCACAGCAAAATCGTCGCGCCACAAGGAACTTTGACGCACCTCGAATCGCTCCACATACACGCTCAACTCAACCAGCTTCCAAGTCGCGGTATACCGTCGCATCCTGACCTCTGTCATCTGACGTCATTACAAAGTCTTTGCCGCGAGCACATCTCTTGTACGTCGATTTCGGCCTAACTTCACTACTGGCGAGCGGCAAGACATCGTGGCGAGTCAGGGTGTTCAACCGCTGAATGTACTGAAGTTGCAGACAAAAGCTGACGATGCCGCTTTGGGTCGCTGCTTCAATATGCCTCCCATCCATCTTTCCGGCCAGCCGGTGTTCAATATAGGCGTTTCATTCTTGACGACGCCACCATGGCTGGATGAAACCTTCCAGCAAAGCCCCGTGGCCACAGTCAGGCTAGTAGCAGCAGACGTAGCTTCCCTATCGTCGCTGCTATTGACGATCCAACACCAATCACTACGCACGAAGCAACTGAGCATAGCTTCAACGGCAACTTGACACCACCAGTAATGGTCATAAACGAAGACGTAAAAGAGCCATTAATTTGATCAGAAGGTATGGCTCGTGCTACCACCGCCGAGCATTTAGAGACATCAGACGAAAATGATGCCAATTCAACATCTGCTACACGGTCGCTGACTAACAGGCCTCCAATCATCCTTCGAATAAGAGGATCAATCGAGTATAACTCTAGCGATACTAATTTTGACTAAGCCCTGACAGTCATTACCGAAGCGAAGCATACAAAACAACAAAATTTGGCCTATTAAACGTCCGCTCTTTATCGAAGAAGTCAGCGCTGATCAGTTAGACATTTCATAGGAATGACCCTCAGTGTTTGGCGCTTACAGAGACGTGGATGCGCAAACTAAATCATGTGGCGCTTGTCGAATGTATGCCCGCCTCTTTTCCGATTTCCGGAAAACCGCGAAGTTCTGGATGTGGCTTCGGAATAGCCGTGGTATATCGATGGTCATTCTGCTACAAAGAGCGCGTTAACGTATCATATATGTCATTTCACAGTTTTGAGTATCTGTGCGGCACAATCAGTATCGATGGTCGATCCTTCACATTGCTGATCCTTTATCGCCCGCCACAATCATCACTTCCTGAGTTCTATTCGGCCTTCGCTCAAATGATACCGTTGCTTGTAATCCATAACTCTGATGTGCTATTTATGTGCGACTAACATTCCAGTCGCCACGGATATATACGTTTACAAAGTTGATGGACTCTTTTAGTCTCACTCAACATGTGAGAGGACCGACACATGACTGGTAGCACATTAGATCTTGTACTGTCGTTCACCGGTAGTAATGTCGTGTCTAATGTTAACATTGGTGACTGTGCTATCTCAGCTCATAGTCTAGTGACAGGTCTCCTGAACTGTCGTGTCAGCGTAAAAGTACGAACTGTTAACATTTACTATAGAAACTGGGCCTCTATTAATGCAGACCATTTTCGACAAGCTTTGTCGCTGATTTCTCTACCGGCGAACGGCACACATGATGACCGTACAAACTACTTTTACAATACACTATCGTCTATCGTTGATGCTCTTTTCCCATAGAAACAAAAACTGTCCGCGACCGTCCTGAATGTCCTCGGTTTGACACTGAATGTCGCGTATCAAAATCGGCATTAAGAAAGCATGAACGCCTCCACACCCGAGCCTACAGAACAGTAGTCAGTACATCAGCTGTAAGCGGAGATACCGTGAACTCTGTCAGCGCAAACTAAACGAGCTCTGGAAAAACCGACTATTTGGAGTTGCCAACTCTGGGAAATGGACTGTTATAAACACTATGCTGAATCGCAACAGCCAGATAACTGCATCGACTGGTTGCGTTGAAGATTTTGCGGCACATTTCGCTGACAAAATCGCTGCGATCCCATCTACGTTTCCACCCAAAGAATCGGTTCTGCATCATCCTTTTTCTTATAACCGTCCGCAGCTCGACATGGCTCCTGTTAGTGTAAATCAAGCGGTTAGACTTATAGCCGCAACCAACACCAAGTGCTGTGCCCTGGAGGCACAATCTCCTTCTATAATAAAACAGTTTGTCGATATGCTCGTGCATCCCATCACGGCTCTAATTAATGAATCAATTACATCGCTGTCAATGTCTCTTCGCGAGAAAATGGCCATCGCCCATCCTCGTCTCAAAAACCTTGAGCAGACACTAACGACATGAGCAATTTTCGTCCAGTTTCAAATTTGTCCTACATGCCAAAGCTCATCGAGCGCGCACTCCTACACCAGCTCAATTGTCATCTGGCGAAGAACAGCCTTATTCTTACGTATCACTCTGCCTACCGCAGTGGTCATTCGACTGAGACAGCACTGATCAAGATCTGTAGCGATGTGCAAAGCGCATTTCATCGCGGGCAAATGACTGTGCTTGTGAGTCTAGACTTGTCAGCAGCATCTAACACTATCGAGCATACCATTATAACGGAACGATTGTCTGTTATTGGAGTTTCCCCGAAGTCACTTGAATGGTTCAAGTCCTACTTGACAGACTGTTGTCAACGTGTGCAAAAAGGCAAATCACGATAAATTTCGATAAAACATCGGGTGTTGATTAACTCTGCGTTTGTGAATCTAGGACAGCGAGATGCTCCACTAGCTTGTTCAAAGGTGATATGTCTAGGGAAAGACAATGTCTCTGGGTTGAAAGAAAGTAAAAATTCTTCCTCACCTTTTACGGATTTACAATTCGCCGGCACAAATAAAGAACGCTGGTTGAAAAATACGCCGATATTTGGAAATACATTTGCTAAGTTTAATGACTTGCTCGCGAAGTATATTGCAGTGCGTGTGCCTACCAATGTAAACGTGGATATGACGGAGTATGATGTTATTGTATGAATGCGATTGCTTTGTAGCTTTTTAGAATTTTACATTGTTGTCAAGGTCAACCGGATTCGTCGAACTCGAGACGTTTGTCGCGGTATAAAATATTATGCAATTATGCAATTACAATGGACACGTTATTAATGGTATGCCAAGCGAGGTTGGGCTCAACGTTCAATTTCTTTGCCGGTGAAAAACGAATTTTGCAAGGAAAGTAATATACGAAGGGTTACAAACGACCATGTAAGTTGGTGTCTATTATATTATCATTAAAACAAGATCCTCCAAATCGAAATGTTTTTGGCAATAAAAATTTAAAAAATTTTAGTCACGATATTAAAATATCTAAAAGTATTTCTTATCAGATTCACTTCAAAGGTTCAAACAGTTTACAAAATATTGGAAAAATTTTTCGAAATTCGAAACGGAAAATCGAAGTCAGTCTAGTTGGTTTCATAAGTCCATTCTTGGGAGATATAACATAAATATTTTACTCCATACAGAGGTAATTTTTATTGGCCAATAATTTGTTCAGTTTGCATCTATCCGTTTTTCGTGATTTTATGGGATTTTTATAAAACTGTATTTTAATTTTGGTGATAAAGTGATACCTGCTAAGATTCTTGAGAATGCCGGGAAGGTGCTGTTTCGAAAACAATTATGGCTTCGGGTCCTTGAACCAGAAATAATCGAACGTTTAAAATAATGTTAAGTTGAGATCTCCGAAAATAATTTTATAGGAATTATTGCTGAGGATTAAGTTAAAAATTTGTCTGTATAGTTCTCAAATATCTGAACCAAGAGTGCTTCAACGTGAAACATAGGGCATAAGTACTGATCACGAAAAGTAAAGGACGCGAGCCAACCGACTACCCCCACCGGCATTCTATTGGCCACACCTCGTTCCCAGCAATCTTCGATGGCGAATTTCGTCCCCACTTAATATCCGATAGCTGCCATGAGAAATTACTTATCCATCCCCTACCCCCTTTGAAAGAATAAAATATAACAGTTAAAACTGTCAAACATAAGAACATGTGTGTAATAATATGCAAATACACATATTAATAATATTGCTACATACATATTAACATACATAATACATGCTGTAAAAACATACATATTACCTCCAAATTAGGACCTTGTACTTTCGATATAGTCGCTCGAAATTTGGATGGAATTTATTGGTGATCCTACGAGGATCAGTCTTCTCCGGCCTTCGCTTTAACACCGCATCACCTGGCAAAAGGTCACGATTGCGTGCTCTTCTATCAAAATATCGCTTGTAGGCGTCCTGGGTTAAACGTACCGACTTACTGGCTTCCTTCCAAGTGCTAGTCAACGTATCCAACAGTTTTTGTACGTTTCGGTACGCAGAAAGTGCGCCTTCGACATAAGTGTCCCAATTATAAGGCTCTAATTCAGTAAGTGGCTTTATCATAGCCATTATCGTTTGGTTCCACCGTTCGACCAAACCATTACACTGATAATGGTACGGTGTGGCAAACACCGTTCGGCTTCCTAACTTGGCTGCCTCTGATGTAAACAATTCAGACGTGAATGCTGGTGCTTGGTCAGACAAAATGACATGCGGTACTCCGTGTCGGGGTACTATCTTGTTCAGCAATAAATCAGCAATAGTCACAGCCGTTTGGTCTGACGTTGCGAAAGCTTCTGGCCACTTTGTAAAATAGTGAATAACGTTGACTATATAATTGTTCACAGAACAGCGTAACAGGTAACGAATCTACCGCGTCTACGCCCACCATATGAAATGGTGCCATCGCGGGTATGGGTTGTAAAGTTCCACGTCGATTCGGACCATGTTTAAACCGAGCACAAGGGACACATGCGTTAATATACGCTTCAAGGTCTTTCTTCATTGTGACCCAATAAAATTTTCGTTCGATTACATGACCTGCATATCGAGTCGTGTGAGCCTGTTCCATCACAACTACTCGAAATTCCTCTGGTAGTACCAAACGAAATTCGCACGCTTCTGCGCGCACAGGTCTACGTTTTCGGCTTACATAGTACAAAATACCATATCGGACATGGAACCTATCTTCCTGCAACAGGAGCTGCCGTTGCAGATCTTCACTTAACTCAGGATCTATTTCTTGGTCCTCAAGAAAACGAGCCATTCCTCGTGTAAACGGATCTACCGATTGTGCGAAACGAATTTCATCCGCTTCCCATGGCGGTTCAATAGCATAATAGCCATTTCGATCACTTTCGACCTCCGTAATGAATTACGCGTTCCTTTCCATCATCACCGCCTTGCGTTAAAATAAAGCCAACACCCTCATTGCTAGCATCCGTGTACACCCGAAACGAATTCACCGGGTTCGGATACGCTAAGATATGCTAAATATAAGATAGGTTAAAGCTACTTTTAGCTTATCAAAAGCAACTTGACATTGTTCCGACCAACGTGATTCTATCGCATTAAATTTACTTGGTCCTTTTGTTAGCTCATGCAGTGGAGCAGCAATAAGGCTCTACCCCTCGAAGAATCGCCGATAATAACCTGTTAAACCCAAAAATGAACGTACTTCCGTGAAGTTCTGCGGCTTTTCACACTCCAATATCTTTTGGACTTTCATTGGGTCTGGGGCAATTCCACTTTCCGACACTACATGGCCTAAGAATAGTACTTCGCGCCCTACGAAATCACACTTTTTACCTTTGATCGATAATCTCGCATCCCGAAGACAATTAAACACTCGTTGGATATCCCACAGATGGTCTTCAAAGGTGGGTGAAAATACAATGACATCGTCAATGTAACACAGGCAGAATTCCAAAAAGTACACCGTTAGAACGATTTGCATCATTCTTTGAAACGTGGCAAACGCGTTAGTTAGACCTTGAATTCGAATAAACCTTCGTGACAAATGAAGACAGTCTTTTCGACATCCTCGGATTCCATTTCTACTTGGCAATATCCAGATTTAGGTCCAATGTGGTAAAGTGCTTTGCACCTTGAAGGACATTCAATGTGTCGTCAATTCGTGGCAAAGGAAAACTGTCCTTTTTGGTCACATCATTTAGCATGCGATAATCAATACAAAATAATCGCATGTCACCAGTCTTTTTCCTAACCAAGACAACAGGGATGCCCATGGACCCATCGATGGTTGAATCGCGTCGTCGTCCTACATCGACTGTACTTGTCGCGAAATTTCCTCGCGATGCACATGAGGTGCACGTCGCATTCGTTGCTGTATAGGTTTAGTATCACCAGTATCGATAAGGTGTCGCAGAATATTTGTTCGACTCAAGGGCATCGTCGAACTTCCAAAAACGGCACTATATTTCGTTCCAGCAATCGTGCCAAAGGACGAACTTCGGTCTTGGTGGCGACCGCTTCTTCTAGAGATACCCCTTCTGGTAATTCGGGTTCTTTATAGTGGGTTATTTCCGCTGCTAATTGCCTATACAAACGCTTAGCTTCTTCCGCGCGAATCTGAGTCTTATTGGTAACCAGCTTCAAAAAGTCGATATTGCTCATCGCTGGTTTTCTGTGACATGTCATCCACTCTCAACTTATACGATTTCGGTTCCAGGTTGGTAACAGGCACCCAAACCATATTTTCCTGGACTTCTACAACGGCGTTCGGGCACATGATTGGGCGTGCAAACCGAGTGTTCGCGTCGAATTCCACCATCACAGTTTGTCCGTTATAATCAGTAGTATTGATGTTGCATCAACTTTGTGCACTCTGGTGGGATTTCCACATCCACAGACACACGACATACGTGGAAGGCTCCTATAGGCACTTCCGTCAGTTTCTCAGATGACACCAAATCTTTCGGGTCAGCCTCCTTAGTCACTCCTTCCTTACGTTGAACCAGAGACCATGAACCATTGACCACCACCCAGAATTCTCATTCTTTGGCAATCGATCGTTGCTTCGAATTTCCGCAACTTGTCATCCCCAATGACAATCGCGTCCGGAATATCTGGTACACCATGAATCTGGATGTATTTGGATTGGTCCCCAAAATGTATGAGGGCTTCGAACCATCCCAATGTCTTACTAGCTGGGGAATCATCGAAGGCGAATACTTGAAGAACTTCAACTTATATCGGGTGATACCTTTTTCGTACACTTCTTGAAGCATGATGGTCATTGGAGCTCCGGTATCCACTAAGCCGCGTAATTTATACGAGTCAATGCGTACGTCCACATAGAAACATGATTTAGCATGACGTGTCAGCGTTTCCAAATGGGTCAACGAAACCTGCGTATTATTTTGTAGTTCCGAATTTTCCTCAAGCGCTAATTGAGAAACTTTTTCCATCCTAACCTGACCACGTGAATTCTCAGGCGAATTATGCGCGCTACCGGGTCCACCCGCATTCCTAATGGAACTCGGGACAACGTCGGTACTCGCCTGCTAACTGCTTTTCCACATTCACCGAACGTTGCCGACAATGCCGGGCAAAATTTTAGCCCCGGGAACACCAATTGTAGCCTGCTACTACCCAGACAATTATGACACCTATATAAACTGTTTATAGCTACTATGCTAGCTATATATTTATTTGATAATCCCAAAAAAGTGTATAATTAACATTTAAATCGGATTTTATATTATACAGAACATTTTAAAACACAACTAAACTCCATGAAAAGACTGATAAGCTGAACGCACAGCAATCACCATGACACGTAGATAACAATACGATGACTTGTTAGCTGACCTCTTTAGCGAAATAGACTAGAAACATTTTAATAACTATTATTATTAGTTTAATAATAATGTTAAAACTGAAATATTCTTTATAAATAGGGGTGTTATTTAAGTATTGTTTTTAAAGTAAGAAAAAAATTAAGGCATATATAATTAAAAATTGCATTGAGATCTATTATCAATTATCAATAATTAAATGGATACAATTGCGTTTAGACCATATATAACAAATTGCGGACAATGATTACAATGTCAACAAACGATTCATTGGATATTTTACATGATCGCTTAAGCCGAATCGCCGCGACATCATGCTGTGATGCAAACGTGCTCAAGGTGGCAATCGACCTGCTGTCCAACGTTGCATCGGCTGCGATTGCTGTGTGCGTGCAAAGCTCTGGTGAACAAGTCTGCGCAACTGCAACATCAAATGAAAGCTTCGGTCTGTCGACTGCTACTGAATCATTGTCGCACCAAGATGATGGTTTCACCCGTATAGGTCGCCGTCAACGAACACGCAAACGACCGATATTGCAACACAACACCTGTGCTGATAACCAAAGCTGTAAACCCACAGCAAAATCGTCGCGCCACAAGGAACTTTGACGCACCTCGAATCGCTCCACATACACGCTCAACTCAACCAGCTTCCAAGTCGCGGTATACCGTCGCATCCTGACCTCTGTCATCTGACGTCATTACAAAGTCTTTGCCGCGAGCACATCTCTTGTACGTTGATTTCGGCCTAACTTCACTACTGGCGAGCGGCAAGACATCGTGGCGAGTCAGGGTGTTCAACCGCTGAATGTACTGAAGTTGCAGACAAAAGCTGACGATGCCGCTTACGGTAGCTGCTTCAATATGCCTCCCATCCATCTTTCCGGCCAGCCGAGGAGCTCAAATATAGGCGTTTCATTCTTGACGACGCCACCATGGCTGGATGAAACGCTTCAGCAGAAGCCCCATGGCCACAGTCAGGCTAGTAGCAGCAGACGTAGCTTACCTATCGTAGCTGCTATTGACGATCCAACACCAATCACTACGCACGAAGCAACTGAGCATAGCTTCAACGGCAACGTGACACCACCATAATGGTCATAAACGAAGACGTAAAAGAGCCATTAATTTGATCAGAAGGTATGGCTCGTGCTACAACCACCGAGCATTTTGAGAGAAATCGAGACGAAAATGATGCCAATTCAACATCTGCTACACGGTCGCTGACTAACAGGCCTCCAATAATCCTTTCGAATAAGAGGATCAATCGAGTATAACTCTAGCGATACTAATTTTGACTAAGCCCTGACAGTCATTACCGAAGCGAAGCATACAAAACAACAAAATTTGGCCTATTAAACGTCCGCTCTTTATCGAAGAAGTCAGCGCTGATCAGTTAGACATTTCATAGAAATGACCCTCCAGTGTTTGGCGCTTACAGAGACGTGGATGCGCAAACTAAATCATGTGGCGCTTGTCGAATGTATGCCCGCCTCTTTTCCGATTTCCGGAAAACCGCGAAGTTCTGGATGTGGCTTCGGAATAGCCGTGGTATATCGATGGTCATTCTGCTACAAAGAGCGCGTTAACGTATCATATATGTCATTTCGCAGTTTTGAGTATCTGTGCGGCACAATCAGTATCGATGGTCGATCCTTCACATTGCTGATCCTTTATCGCCCGCCACAATCATCACTTCCTGAGTTCTATTCGGCCTTCGCTCAAATGATACCGTTGCTTGTAATCCATAACTCTGATGTGCTATTTATGTGCGACTAACATTCCAGTCGCCACGGATACGTTTACAAAGTTGATGGACTCTTTTAGTCTCACTCAACATGTGAGAGGACCGACACATGACTGTGGCAGCACATTAGATCTTGTACTGTCGTTCACCGGTAGTAATGTCGTGTCTAATGTTAACATTGGTGACTGTGCTATCTCAGATCATAGTCTAGTGACAGGTCTCCTGAACTGTCGTGTCAGCGTAAAAGTACGAACTGTTAACATTTACTATAGAAACTGGGCCTCTATTAATGCAGACCATTTTCGACAAGCTTTGTCGCTGATTTCTCTACCGGCGAACGGCACACATGATGACCGTACAAACTACTTTTACAATACACTATCGTCTATTGTTGATGCTCTTTTCCCATAGAAACAAAAACTGCCGCCGACCGTCCTTGAATGTCCTCGGTTTGACACTGAATGTCGCGTATCAAAATCGGCATTAAGAAAGCATGAACGCCTCCACACCCGAGCCTACAGAACAGTAGTCAGTACATCAGCTGTAAGCGGAGAGACCGTGAATTCTGTCAGCGCAAACTAAACGAGCTCTGGAAAAACCAGACTATTTGGAGTTGCCAACTCTGGGAAATGGACTGTTATAAACACCATGCTGAATCGCAACAGCCAGATAACTGCATCGACTGGTTGCGTTGAAGATTTTGCGGCACATTTCGCTGACAAAATCGCTGCGATCCCATCTACGTTTCCACCCAAAGAATCGGTTCTGCATCATCCTTTTTCTTATAACCGTCCGCAGCTCGACATGGCTCCTGTTAGTGTAAATCAAGCGGTTAGACTTATAGCCGCAACCAACACCAAGTGCTGTGCCCTGGAGGCACAATCTTCCTTCTATAATAAAACAGTTTGGCGATCTGCTCGTGCATCCCATCACGGCTCTAATTACTGAATCAATTACATCGCTGTCAATGTCTCTTCGCGAGAAAATGGCCATCGCCCATCCTCGTCTCAAAAACCTTTGAGCAGACACTAACGACATGAGCAATTTTCGTCCAGTTTCAAATTTGTCCTACATGCCGAAGCTCATAGAGCGCGCACTCCTACACCAGCTCAATTGTCATCTGGCGAAGAACAGCCTTATTCTTACGTATCACTCTGCCTACCGCAGTGGTCATTCAACTCGAGACAGCACTGATCAAGATCTGTAGCGATGTGCAAAGCGCATTTCATCGCGGGCAAATGACTGTGCTTGTGAGTCTAGACTTGTCAGCAGCATCTAACACTATCGAGCATACCATTATAACGGAACGATTGTCTGTTATTGGAGTTTCCCCGAAGTCACTTGAATGGTTCAAGTCCTACTTGACAGACTGTTGTCAACGTGTGCAAAAAGGCAAATCACGATAAATTTCCATAAAACATCGGGTGTTGATTAACTCTGCGTTTGTGAGTCTAGGACAGCGAGATGCTCCACTAACTTGTTCAAAGGTGATATGTCTAGGGAAAGACAATGTCTCTGGGTTGAAAGAAAGTAAAAATTCTTCCTCACCTTTTACGGATTTACAATTCACCGGCACAAATAAAGAACGCTGGTTGAAAAATACGCCGATATTTGGAAATACATTTGCTAAGTTTAATGACTTGCTCGCGAAGTATATTGCAGTGCGTGTGCCTACCAATGTAAACGTGGATATGACGGAGTATGATGTTATTGTATGAATGCGATTGCTTTGTAGCTTTTTAGAATTTTACATTGTTGTCAAGGTCAACCGGATTCGTCGAACTGGGCGTTTTGTAGCGGTATAAAATATTATGCAATTTCGTTGTATGCCTTGGGCCAAATTACTCTGAATGGACACGTTATAGATCGTTCAAGCGAGGATTGTGCTCAACGTTCACTTTCTTTGCCGGTGAAAAACGAATTTTGCAAG